>MU224096.1:116424-139854 GCA_018584345.1 Thuja plicata | reverse complement strand
GCAAATATGGATGAAAAAGATGAATGAATGTCATTACTTCTTCACTGCATTCGTTAGAGTTTAAATGGTAAAAATTCTCAAATTATATATCTTATACAATGACTGTAAGATTTCAGGTACTTCTACATGTTGCAAGTGTCTATGCATGAAGTGTAACTAAACAACTAACAAGACCCAATATTGTTGTTGAATTGAAGGATTTCTTGAACTTGTTGACTATGTATATTCATTTTTCTAAGAAGCCATTTCATCTATGGTTATTCCAAAGAGTATGTACTTCTTCAAGAGCCTAAGGTAGAGTAAGATGCTTGAAATGAAAAATTGTTAGGAAGTTACTTCTTTTTGTGATGGACTCAATTTTAGATATATTTTTGTTAGATTACCATATACTAGAGCAGATGAATTATTATCTTGGAAAATATTAGAAATTTGAAACATACAAATTTAATAATGCAATAGATATTGAAATAAATTTTATTAAAGCACATGTCACCTACATAATCAAATCCATGTGTGGAAAGAAATGACATTACTACCTCCATTATTTTCTTGTTTGTGATATGCAACTTTTCAAGCCTGTGTTTACTATTTTAGTTGATGATAAATCACATTCCTTTGTTCTATTGATTAGAGGGACTCATATTTTTAAAGATACATTGACTGTAGTAACTGGAGTTGTTGTACCATTTCATCACATTGATCTTGGTGAAGGCGATGTACGTAATATAGTGCTAGGCTATGCACACTGTGGGATGGTCATTGCTGCTCGTTGGATATCATGGCTTGCAATCCCTTGCCTGATTAAGAACTTGGAAAAATATCCTGATTATAGGATAAAGGTAAATAAGCTTCCATCATCACTATAAAGCACAAAGAAACGAGTGTGTAGAAAATGGGTAAATATTTCCCCTAGAATTACCATCTACCAATAATTAATTTCTACTTTTAAAAATGTAGAAAAGTTATAGATAATGACCGATTGAAAGGTGGATTTTATTGTGAAATCAAATATTGATATCACTGGCTAGACCATCTACAAAATCATAATATATAGTGCATTAACAAAAAATGTTGTTTATGACTGTATGAAACATATAATTAATTCATTTAATGAAGGCATACACATACTTATAAGAGAATTGTACATGATACTTTTAATTTCATTACATAAAGGCTACCAATAACTCAGTTGTTCTGAATGCCTCAAATATTAGAAACTGAGCTTGATTATAATGCGTGGGAAAGCCATTTGTCTTGAATCTTTTGAGAGTCTATGTATTTTTGAATGACATAAGAATTTTCTTAATCAAATTTCTTTTTAGTTCTTTGTAAGAGGTCTAGATTTAGAAAAACAAATATCAATATAATTTTTTTCACATGAAACGTGTTCTCTTCTGTATGGATAAGTGATTTTGAAGTTTGGTTGAGTCGTAAACCATTATAATTTTATTTGATATTAAAAGTATGGAGAATGCGGAGTCTTTTGAAAATTCAAATCCATGTAATCATAGGAAGCTTCAATCATAATTGCAACTAATCAAAACTTTGCAATGACTGCCACAGTTTTTAGAATAATTGGACAAGAATATCAGAATTTAGAGTCTTCAAGAGCTTAAGATCTTTATGATTAAGTTTGGAAGGAAATTTTTTGGCTCTTTTATACCTAATTATCATTGGATCCTCTCCCATATGCCTGCATTAAGTAAATAAATTATTTTAGAGTCACAGTCAGTTTGAATTGTGTAGCAGTCACGCTAAAACACTAGATTGTTCTCCATAGACACCACTTCCCAATCTGAGATACAAAAACTTCATGTGTCTTTGTTTTATGAGTTGGCCAAGGACATATCGATTTTAGTTTTAAGAGCTACACCATATTATTTCCAATTTATGGTCATTTCTCTTTAGTGTGTGTAAAGAGAATTTGTTGATGACATGTAATTGATTGAATGTTTGATAATGTTAAGTTCAAGATGATGCCAGACATTAAAATAGTTAATGGTTTGTATTGTCATTGATGTCAACTTGATATCATCTATACGGTCATGTATGTAATGCCAAAGACTTTAGAGAATTAATGGAACAATGATTATGATTTCAGCAATGCATAAAAGTCAAGTATTCACTAAGTGACAGACTACATCGACAAAGTGCACACCATCGGTAAGGCAGAGAAAAAAGTCACAGAGATGCCTGACAAGCAGAAGATAATGTTACGTGACAAAGAAGAATGACAGGATGCCCGATGAGCTGAAAATAGAGTTGCCCGACGAGAAAGATCCAATGATACCCAACGGATGGAGATCCCGAAGCTAACTGAAGTTACACCAACAAAACTGTCAGTTGTCACCGACGATAAACTACAAAATTGACTGACAAAATAGAGAGATCAGAAAATGACAAAATATCTAGCTGGCAGAGCTTAAGGATAGATGTAACTGGTTGTTTTATTTTTTTATTCGACCACAGTTAAGTAATTGGTTTAAAGAAGATTTATACAGTTGGCAAGAAGATAACTACAAGATAAATCAGGAGTTAAAGCCGTAAATCAGATTGGCTGGATTGTTTTTTCATGCCAAAATCAAGAATCAAGAATCGTGAATTAAGGAATATCATGTCTATATAAGAGACAAGCATAATTAATTTCCACAAGCTTCAGATACATGGAAGCTGAGTGAATAAAAAGAAGATGCTGGAGAGAAACCGGTGAAGGTCAAATTTCATATAGTCCTGATCAATCAAGCTAAGGGAGAGCTAAAGAATTATGCAGACACTGACGAATAGTGAAGCACAACATGACAAAGAAGAAAGTGTGGAGCACAAAGGAATTGAATTGATAAATTGATCAGAGAGGTATTGTACATAAATAGATCTAAAAATATGCAATTCAAGTTGCATTAGAAATAGGTCATTGTGTTTCAGTTTAACCATTGAAGCATTAAGTCTCTTAACAAAGTAGGACTTAACCGTCTTCTATATATTGAGGTACATCTCAAGGAGTGCCAAAAAGGTTGACTCGTGAAAGTAGCATTGGTCTTACCTAAAGCCTATTGGCAGTCTAAGAAGAAGGTTGATTCAAGGATGGTAGTAAGATTAACATAAAGCCTATTGATAGTCTAAGAAGAAGGCTGATTCAATGATGGTAGCATAGATGCCAGATACTAAGTGACAACCTATGTATAAAAATCCTCTAACAAGGTCACACTTAACAGTGTGTTTATAACCTTTAATAGGGTTGACTCCTAACAGGGCTCACTTCAGAAGATTGAAAATTTGGGGTACCGGTCCTAGTGGTTTTTTCTCTTAACAGGGTTTCCACATTAAAAATTCATGTGTTATGTGTGTATGGTTTATTACTTTATTGTTTTACATTTCACATATGCATTTCTGGATTGATTGGTATACTTTGCATATTTACTCAGTATCGGTAAATAAGTTTTACTGCTTATCGGTAATCAATGAGAATAAGGACAGACAAGGTAAACCGACAGACAGTTAATTATTTCAAAGTATTTCAAGGCATGCATCTTGTAGGGACTTAATAATATGAGGTGTATTGATTGGTGGATTAAAGTTTAAAGGATAAATTTTTGAGGCCACTGATTCAACCCTCCCCCCCTCTCAGTTATTGCTAACAATTGGTATCAGAGCTTGTGTGCTTAGAAGGAAGGTTTCAAGACCTAATTAAGGATCACAAGATGAATAGACAAGATGTGCCTAAGTTGAACAAAGACAACTTTTCTTCATGGCAAACTAGGACAAGACTCCACTTATCAGGTATTGGCAATGATATTACTCAATACCTAGATACTGAATATGTGTTTCCTATAGGACCATTGACAGTAGATCAATTGAGAGTGAAGCATGAGCATAACTGCATGGTTATAGAGCTTTCTTCCTTAGTCTCTGATGCTAAATTTGAAGATGTCAAATATTGCAAAACTGCAAAGACAATGTGGGACAAACTGAAGCTTGTACATGGAGGTGATACAAATGTTCTGAGAGCCAAGGCAGAGAGCCTTAAAGGAAAGTTTGATGATCTCCAAATGAAATAAAGTGAAAACATCACATAGTACAACACAAGGATAAAAGAAGTGGTCAATACTATATGAGGCGTTGGAGGTACACTTGAGAAGGAAACAATGGAAAGTAAAATCTTAAGAACCTTATTGCCTGTATATATGCTATTAGAGTTTCTTCTATTCAAGAAACAAGAGCAGTAGCAAACAATACAGTTACTCTTGATAGCCTTTTTGGTAGACTGATTTCATTTGAGATGAATAATTTTGACAACAGTGTCTTACCAAGTTTAGAGTCTGGATTTAAATCTTCTATGAGTATAAGCAAATCTAGTCAAAGACACTCATCTAGAAGAGACAGTGAAAGTGATAATGAAGAAGAAGATTTAGATGAAATAGAAGCACTCATGGAAAGAAGAATATAGATAGGCAAAGTTAAATACAAAGGCAAGTTACCACTTGTATGCTTTAATTGTAAAGAGATTGGACACTTTGCTGCAAGATGTCCAAACAGAAGAAAAGATGACAGAAGTGATAACAAATATTTTGAGAAGAAATATGACAGAGGTGATAACAAAGATTACAGAGGTTACCAACAATTAGAAAGAAAGGATACCTGAGATTACAAGGATAAAGGCAAGAAGGGTAACTATCTAGCTGCTTGCAAAGATGAAGATACTGACACCAAATCGGATGATGAAATTGAGATAGTGTTTGTAGCTGTGAAGGATGAATTAGAAGAAGCTGAAAGGTATGAAGAGACTACACTCGTATCTAAGATTAAAAATAATGATATCTATATTATAGATAGTGGCTTCACTCACCATATGACCAGTGATAAAGAAAAGTTCAATACTTTTGAATACTATAATGGTGGTATAGTAAGAATGGAAAATGATACACCTTGTCAAATTGAAGGTAAAGGAACAATAATGCTGAATAACCTGATTAAATGTGAAAATGCTTATTGGGTAAAAGGATTGAATTATAATCTATTGAGTGTTTCTCAGCTGAATAATTCAGGTCACAAAGTAGCATTTGAGAACAAGAAGGCAAAAATCTTCAATGAATCAGGAAAATTGATTGGTACTAGTGAACAGACCAAAGGTAACTTATTCTATCTAAATGACACTAACCCCAGTTGCTTGATGACTAGAAACAAAGACATATGGTTGTGGCACAAAAGATTGTGTCATGTGAATTTTGAAAACATGATGAAAATATGAAAGAAAAGAAGTGTACGAGGCTTACCGACAATGACATATCCAGACAACATCATGTGCAAAAATTGTCAAAAAGGTAAAATGACAAAGTTTAGTTTCAAAAGTAAAACCCATACATCTGATGATATTCTAGAATTAGTCTATACTGATTTATGTGGACTTATGAGGAAAAAGAGCTATTATGGAGATATATATTTTATTCTCTTTGTTGATGATTATTCTAGAATGGTGACAGTCATGTTTCTAAAAGAAAAATCTCAAGCATTCAACATGTTTAAATGGTATAAGGCTATGGTAGAAAAACAAAGTGGTAAGGATATAAAATGGTTGAGATCAGATAGAGGAGGATAATTTATATCAGACGAATTTACTAATTTATGTAATGAGCATGGTATAAAAAGATAGGTTTCTGCACCAAGAACACCACAACAAAATGGGATTGCTGAGAGAAGGAACGGATCAATAGTTGATTGTGCAAGAACACTGATGATAGAGAAGGACATCACCCAGATCTTCTAGAGAGAAGCTGTCAGCACTGCTATTTATACACTTAACAAAGTACAATTGAAGGACTCAAAGAAGACTCCTTATGAGCTATGGTATGGTAAAACACCCAATGTAAGTTACTTCAAAATATTTGGTAGTTAATGTTATGACTTAAAAGATAATAGAAATGGAAAGCTTGATGCCAAAAGTGATGAAGAAATTTTTCTGGGGTATTCTACCAAGAGCAAAGCTTTTAAATGTCTAATCAAGGCTTCTAAAAAAATAGTTGAAAGTGCAAATGTAAGGATTGTTGAATTTGTAGAAAAGAATGAGCTGGAAAGCACAAAATAACTAGAGGACTACAACAAGTTTGTATACTATGAAGAACCCATAACTCTACCCAAGCAACATTGCTTAAATCCAGAACAATAGAATGTTGGAACTGACGTTCAGAACGTTGTTACCAACAGTCAGGATAATGATCAAGATAATGTGGAAGGTAATGAAGATCAAGCTGATACACAAAGAGCTATACATGTACTTGCAAGATATGTAAGAAGGAACCATCCAGAGGACCAGATCATAGGAGAAGTAAGTCTTTATACTCAAATTTTTTAATTTGTGAGTTTGAGTCAAGATCTATCAATGCTACACTAGATAATGAAGAATGGATAAGTGCTATGAATGATGAGATTGAAAAGATTGAGAAGAACAAGACATGGTCACTTGTGCCAAGATGAGATGACAAGAATGTCATTAGTACAAAATGGATATTTCGGAATAAGCTGAACGAGAATAAAGAAGTCACAAGGAATAAAGCAAGACTAGTCTGCAAGGGGTATGGACAAGAGGAAGGTATAGATTATGGAGAAAACTTTGCACCCATTCCTAGGCTAGAAGGAGTAAGAATTCTACTTCCTTATGATGCATATAGAGGATTCAAAGTATATCGAATGGATATCAAGTCAGCATTCCTAAATGGAATACTTGAAGAAGAGGTATACACTGAGCAACCAGAAGGGTTTGTAGATCCAAACAAGAGGAACATGTTATATAGAATTCACAAAGCCTTGTATGGATTGAAAAAAGCTCCCAGAGCCTGGTATGAATGACTTCATTCCTATCTAATAAGTATTAGATTCATGAGGACTAGTGAAAACAATAATTTTTATTTGAAAGAAGATACTAATGCTAACACTTTGATTGCTGAAATATTTGTTGATGACATCATATTTGGAGGCAATGATATGCTATGCAAATTATTTTCTGATGAGATGAGAAAAGAGTTTGAGATGTCTATGTTTGGAGAGATCAATTTTTTTCTTGGTCTATAGATCATTCAACAAAGTGAAGGTATTTTCATTACACAGTCTAAATACATCAAAGAAGTCCTGAAAAATATTCAAGATGGAAGATTCCAAACCAGTTGGAACACTGATGGCTACTGGATGCAAATTAACAAAGGAAGACAAGACAACAGAGGTAAATCAGACTCTTTACAAATCAATGATAGGAAAACTCATGTATGTTGTACGCACTAGACCAAATATTGCACATGTAGTAGAAATTTTTGCTAGATTTTCTGCAAACCCTAGGGAATCACATATGACTACTGTGAAAATAATTCTAAGATATCTGAAGAATATTGAGGAATTTTTCTTATGGTATAGAAGAGAAGGCAAATTTGAACTAAAAGTGTTTACCAACACTGATTGGGTAGGAAATCTTGATGACCGGAAGAAGGCAACTGGAGGAGCATTCTTTATGGGTGACAGGCTTGTCACATGGATTAGCAAGAAGCAAGGATGCATCTCTCAGTCTACTGTAGAAGCAGAATATGTTTTTGTTGCTGAAAACTACTCAAATATTGCATGGATTAAACAGTTGCTGGAAGGTATGCATATGGAGATCACAGAACCAGTGATTATCTATTATGATAACACCAATGCAATAAACATTTCCAAGAATCTAGTCATGCATGCAAAGACCAAACACATTGCCATCAAGTATCATTATTTAAGAGAACAAGTTCAAGAAAAAAAGGTGATAATTGAATATGTGCAATCAAAAGAACAATTGGCTGATATATTCACCAAGCCACTACCCAAGGATACATTTGAGTACCTGAGAAAGAGACTAGGGGTCAAACCCATGTCTACCAGTCAGTAAAGGACTGAAGGCTACATCAGCCATATATTATCAGAATTTCATTCATGATTAATGCAAGAAAAAGATAATGTATTCATATTGTTGTCAAAGGGAGATAATGTATTCATATTATCATCAGAAACTATTCATTATTAGATTACTCCAAATAGGGGGAGATCATATCCATAGGGAGATAATTTGTACACAAGTTACAAACAAAAGAACAGTCAGCGACATCAAAGAAAGAGAACAGTCAAAAGAGAGAAATTGACACAAAAAAAGGACACAACACATTAGAAGAAGATACACAAAAAGCTAAAAGAATCAAATCTAAGATAATACAGAGCTTACCGGCGGTCAGACATTTCTATCAGTTATCAAAACAAACTGTTTGGTAATTTGATGAATCTCAACAATTGTATTTCATATTGTATTAGAAATAGTATAGTGTGATAATATAGTTTGTTTCCATCAATGCCAAAGGGAGAGATTGATGACATGTAACTAATTGAATATTTGATAATGTTAAGTTGAAGATGATGCAAGACATTAAAATAGTTAATAGTTTGTATTGTCATTGATGTCAACTTGATATCATCTGTACGGTCATATACATAATGCCAAAGACTTTAGAGAATCAATGGAACAATGATTATGATTTCAGCAATGCATAAAAGTCAAGTATTCACTAAGTGACAGACTACAATGATGGAGTGCACACCATCGGTAAAGGCAGAGGAAAAAGTCACACTAATGCCCGACAAGCATAAGACAGTGTTGCCTGACAAAGTAAAATCACAGGATGCCCGACGAGCTAAAAACAAAGTTTCCCAATGAGAAAGATCCAATATACCTAATGGACAGAGATCCTGAAGCTAACTGAAGTTACACCGATGGAACTAGCAGTTGTCACCGACGACAAACTGTAGAATTGACTGATGGAACAAAGAGATCAGAAAATGCCAAAATATCTAGCTGGCAGAGCTTAAGGATAGACTTAACTGGGTTTTTTATTTTTTTTATTTGACTACAGTTAAGTAATTGATTTAAAGAAGATTTATACAGTTGGCAAGAAGATAACTATGAGATAAATCAGGAGTTAAAGTCATAAATCAGATTGGCTAGATTGTTTTTTCATGCCAAGCATGAAGAATGAAGAGTCATGAATTAAGGAATATCATGTCTATATAAGAGACAAGCATAATTCATTTATGCAAGCTTCAGATACACACAAGGGGAGTGAATAAAAATAAGATACTGAAGAGAAACTGGTGAAGGTCAAAATTTCATACAGTCCTAATCAATCAAGCTAAGGGAGAGCTAAAGAATTCTGCAGACACCGACAAACAGTGAAGCATAGCATCACAGAGAAGAAAGTGTGGAGCACAAAGGAATTTTCTTGATACATTGATCAGAGAGGTATTGTACATAAATAGATCTGAAAATTTGCAATTGAAGTTGCATTAGAAAAAGGTCATTGTGTTTTAGTTTAACCATTGAAGCATTAAGTCTCTTAACAGAGAAGCAATTAACCATCTTCTATATATTGAGGTACATCTCAAGGAGTTCCAAAAAGGTTGACTCATGAAAGTAGAATTGGTCTTACCTAAAGCCTATTGACAGTCTAAGGAGGTTGAATCAAGGATGGTAGAAGATTAGCATAAAGCCTATTGACACTGTCTAAGAAGAAGGCTGATTCAAGGATGGTAGCATAGATGCCAAATACTAAGTGACAACCTATGTATAAAAATCCTCTAACAAGGTCACACTTAACAGTGTGTTTATAACCTTTAACAGGGTTGGCTCCTAATAGGGCTCACTTCAGAAGAGTGAAAATTTGGGGTACCGGTCCCAGTGGTGTTTTTCCTTAACAGGGTTTCCACATTAAAAATCCATGTGTTATGTGTGTATGGTTTATTACTTTATTGTTTTAAATTTCACATTTGCATTTCTGGATTGATTGGTATACTATACATATTTACTAAGTATCAGTAAATAAGTTTTACTGCTTGTCGGTAATCAAGGACAATAAGGACAGACAAGGTAAACCGACAGACAGTTAATTATTTCAAAGTATTTCAAAGAATGCATCTTGTAGGGACTTAATAATTTGAGGTTTATTGATTGGTGGATTAAGATTTAAAGGATAAATTTTTGAGGCCACTGATTCACCCCCCCCCCTCTCAGTTATTACTAACATTTGTGTGGTAAGTTATGGTTTAATATTTTAAATGCGTTTGTTTCTATTATCTCTTTATTGTTAGTTTAGAAGATAGAGGATTGCATTCTTCTTATATGTAATTCTATTATTCCATTGCGTTCCCACACAAGTATTGCATGTGCAAAACCTACAACATATACAAGGCATGACAATAGAAAAAGAAAAGAAAAAATATGAGTACCACAAAGGTACATTTTTTCTTTCAATGCAGTAAAAAATTTAATGGAGGAGATTTATAACTTGGTAACATTGAATAAATAAATAGTTTTTTAAATATTATCTCATTTTGATGTCTTAGAACAGAATATTTGGGTTTTTCTCTCAATATAGTAGCAGGGATCAATAAAATGTATTATATTTTTGCAATGTGTTAATAATTTAGAACAACCCATATTCTACTCAATCTTCATATAAGGTATTGAATCTATTTGCTTATTCATATGCTTTCATAGTATTCAATTATCTTTTTGTGATTTGAGGGGTGGAATGAACAACCATTCTCAACAACTATGAGACATTATGAGTTGTTGTAGGATACACAAGATAAAACTTGTTGTGAGGAGTGACTTGTTTTCCTACTCTATATCATTCTTGGAAATCAACAAGCATTTTTAAGGGATTTTTCTTATTTTTTAAAGTGTTGTGAATTTGTTACTGATTATTAGACAATGTAGCAACACTCAACAATCACTTATTTTGTTTATATTTTCTTCTGTTCTATCCAAATGTAGCAACACTCAACACTCAACAATTACTTATTTTGTTTGTATTTTATTCCATTCTATCCATTCTGCAATTACTAATTTGACAATCATTATTAGACAATGTAGGATTTTCAGACTTTAAAATTCAATTATGATATCCATCACAGATCTATTATTTTCTAGTTTCATATGACAGCAATATAAACTTTCTAGCATTTATAATGTCTTTTCGCAATTCAACTACCAGATGGAAGAATTATCAAAGTTGGGTCAGGACATTTTCAAGCACCTGAATCCTTATTCAACCTAGTCAGTTATTTTCTCTTTCACACATTTATCATTGTAGGTTTGTCAGTACATTGTATCTTTTTAATATTCCATATTTGAGTAGCTTTATGGTACTAAAGCATAGAAAAAATACTAGATATAATGGACTAATAGTAATTTTATTCTTTTTTCATAGGGTATTATTATTCTTTCTAAAAAATGACACGCCATTTACACTAGACAAAAGTACCATTTTCCCTCAAGTACATTGTGTATTTATTTCCTCCATCCTGAACACATATAGACACCACCAAATACCCATATACATAGAATTGTTGTCAACTATGTCGCAAGACCCTTCATGTGAACTACATATTCCCAACATTAATCTGTGAGGCCCTTCCCAATTTTCTAACATAGTCTATGGTATAATAGCCAACAATGTAGGTCTAAAGACATGGAAATAAGACTTCATGACTCCATGTTGCCTTCTAATGTTGTCTTACTATTACCTCATCAACAAAATAGTGAGAGATCATGAGATAATTTTCAGTAAACCATAAATAAAAGTAAAAACAACCATAGGATATGAAAACAATCGTGATGTAAATTTTAATAATTGAAAATAATATTAATGAAAAGAAAAAAAATAAAATAAAAAAGGCTCTCGGGAGGATATGAAGAACACACTAGCACAATGAATTTTGTGTAATGTAAAGAACATACTGAGACTCTCTTTTGGATATATTTTTTATTGTTTTCTCATACTCCATGTTCTCCGTAATGCAAGCCCCCCAAAAATTGATGGTTTCTATAGAAAAATAGAACATATGTAGTGTATTTTTTGAGTTTTCTATACAATATACACTTCCACTAGTAGAATAAAATACATTACAACAAAATGGCCTTTAAGGACTCCTTTTGACCAAGTCTTTCAAAACACAGGTCCTAAAAAATTAGCAGGTCCAACAACAAGAGCTATAGTCTCATGTGTATGTATTTGAGAAGGAACACTGATGACATGTTTTATAAATTCTTGGAAATTGTCTTCTTTGAGTGGGTGGCTTCTATCTTGGACTGTCTTATGGTTTTTTCCTTTCTTTAATTCTTCATAGAATCTTACATGTAGAGAAACAATTCTTCGAGGTCTTTGAAGATAGGTGGTGATTTGAAAGGAGAATAAAATTCTAGGGACAATGTCATGCATTGAAACTATATGATAGAAGCAGGGAGACCATTTTTCTCTATCAATTACTTTGGAAAATATCTTATCTCCCATGAATAGACACCCAAATGTGATGCATAGTGGATAAATTTTACGGTTTTGATAAGTAGGAGATATTTTCTAGATCAATTCAAATTGCACGATATTACTACCATTAGTCAATTGTGTAGGTTGTGATATTGACTCATTAAACATGGGTCAATGATTCATGACACATTTCGTTGCAATCAGGGACCATGAGGATATGTTTCCCCTAGCTTTGTAGTTAGTGATTTTCTTTGATCAATACTCTTCCATCTTTGTTTTACACCTTGTGACTATGATCTCTCAAAATTATCTGCATTTTCTTATGATAACATTTTTAAACCCTAAAAAATTCAACAACCTCTTCATAAATAATGACAAACCTTGAAGAATAGTGAATGAATCAGTCTAATAAAAAGTACTTAGAAATACAATTTTGCTTCTTGCTTGTCCATGTAACTAATCTATTTATAAGAAATACTCCTCCTCATGAGGTACTCTTTTTGTCATCAACACAACCGGCCTAATCTGCATCTGTATACACATGAAGTTCTACATTCTCTGAGTTAGGATACCATAAACCATAGTTTATAGTCCATTTTAAGTATCTGAATATTCTTTTTATTTCCATTAAGTGAATTTTTTTAGGTTCAGTTGCAAATCTTCCAACAATGCCAACTGCATTAGAAATATCTGGTCTAGATTGAGTAAGATATATGAGTTTTTCAATCATAGACTTGTATAGTGTCTTATCAATTGCTGTAGAATTATCATCTTTAGAAAGCTCACTTTCTGTTATCATGGGGGTGCTTACTGGCTTGCAATCTCCCATCTTGTGGACCTCCTGAAGGAGTAACTACGACTTCATCCCCACATCCTACATGCATGTGAGACAATAACACATCATAAAGCAATAATCAAAGTCTTAGTATTGTTAGTTCACCGGTAATTATAATTTCAAAATATATAAACATCATCAATATCAACACATACACACATATAAACATTGAATCTACACTACTAGCATAACCATGCAATATCAAATATCTTTTGAATGTCAAGGTAATTTCATCACATTATGAGTATCAGTAGCAACATAAGTGTACAAAAACATCTACATATTAGTAATATGGGAATAAACAATGTAAGTACCAATGTATGCTCACATATCAAAACCAAAACACTAAATCATTAATTGACATATTAAGGGGTACTATAGTGGAGGAAACATCCAAGTTACATCTCACAAATAAAATAATGTCTAGTTTGGAAAAACATTGAAATTTATACATGATTTAAAAAAAAAAATCAAGTCTAATTGTGTAAAATGTTTCAGAATTAGTTATGCCTATAATATTCATGATATTGAATGCAGTTGATTTATTTTGGAAAAATTTGCATTTGTTTACACTTGAAACACTTCTCACTACTCTTTGAGAATCTCAAATGTGACCAAAATAGAGCGTTATTGACCATCTGTATATACTCATGCAATATATGCATTTATGACACTAAATGTTTTAAATA
This sequence comes from Thuja plicata, assembly GCA_018584345.1. NCBI lineage: Eukaryota > Viridiplantae > Streptophyta > Pinopsida > Cupressales > Cupressaceae > Thuja > Thuja plicata. The sequence continues at coordinate 126,010 of MU224096.1, read as the reverse complement.
TTATAAAAAGTTTAAATAATATAATATATTGATGCCAATATGAGTGACAACATAGAGGATCACCAAATGTACATGGATTTGTATTGATACATAAAGACCAAATATGCACATTTGTGACAATGTCTTGTGTAAAGTGTTTACAAAGCAAACAATAATGTGAACATTCACAATTGTCCAAAGATGAAAATGAGAACACAACTTGTAAAAAAAAATCTTGAAAAAAATAAGCTCATTGCTTTAGAAAATTATTGATGTAAATGTTCTTTCTCCAAATTTGCTCCAATTAATTTCTCATTATATAGTAAATTCTACTTTGTCGACAATTATGATTATTGACAATTATCTAATTTTATCTATTATTTTAGATTTTTTAATCCTACAATTAATTGAAATATAGTTCATTGTTTAATAAAATGAAATTTATAAACATATTAAATTTCAATATTGTTTATTTTTTAATAAAATGAAATTTATAAATATGTAAAATTTCATTATTGTATCTTTTTGTTTATATTTTTATATTAATACAAATATTTATATATAATTTTTTCATATATTATAAAATTTAATAAATTATTTAATATAACTTTATAATTATAAATGATTAATTAGTAAATTTATTTAATTTCATAATTTAATTTTTACAAAACCAACTAGAGGCGAAATCCAATGAAGAAAATCCCTGCATTGTGTTTGTTTTGCGTGATCTTGTTGACCCCAGCCAATAGAAACATGAATATATTTCCACTCCCGAATGATAGAGCTATCCGATGTAGTCATAACTGCATTGCATTTGATTTGACTATGACTAGCATTCACCACCTCTGATATAAGTTTTTCAATACTCACAAGGACAGATTCTATTAAAGAGGGATTTTGATAGAAAATTCTCTTGTTATGTTCGCACCATAATGCCCACACAACTAGAGCCGGGATACACTTCCATAAACTAGAGAAGAGAGATTTAGGATAAAGTTTTGGCCATGCTTGAAAATGATCCCATAAAGTATTCGGCAGGGGAGTGAAATATATAAATTTTCCAAGTACATACATCCAACATTGGTGAGAAAATTGGCATTTAAGGAATAAGTGATCCACATCTTCAAACTCTTGGTCACATAGTACGGATTTGAATGGTTCGGAAATGTGGAACTTAGTTAATTGGTCACTTGTGAGAGCCCTTTTTTTAAAGAAATCCAAGCAAAGAACCCTTCCTTAGGGAGAGTTACTTGATTCCAACAAAAAGAGAAGGCACAACAAGGTACTTTATTTGATTCCTGCTGTTGTATAATCCTATATCCATCTCTGATATTCTATGTTCCATTCTTAGTAGGGGCCCATAGTAGCCTAGATCCACTTGTCCAGATAAAAGGACCACTTTTGTTTGAAGAATATTTTATAGCCTATCTCTATCTTGTTGTGAAATGGACAATTTGGTCAGGTATTTCCATATTACTCTATTGCAAAACAAAGTAATTGCAGATACATAATCCACCAAGTATCTACCCTAATTTGTTTCTGCTGAAACCACTAGCTCATCCATTGGTACTAATTGAATAATGAGAGGTGATCCATTCCAAGAATCTCTCCAAAACTTAACTTTGTCGCCTGTATTAACCTCCCATGTGATATACTGAGTAACAAGATCTCCAGAAGCCATCATAAAATCCCATATAGTTTATCATTTTGGGGGGTCTTGGGTGGTGAATATTCTTGAGGGGAAAAGATTGTCTAGATACTTCTATGGCATTAATTGACACCACTTATTATCTAATTTAGTATACATTTTCCATACTAATTTACCCCCAAGTGCTTAATTTTGGTTTTCCAGATCATGAATGCCAGCTCCACCCAGAGATTTCACCTATGCCATATCTTGTAATGAGACAAGAGGTATTTTCTTTGCACCATTTAAATTCTCAGACCATAAGAATTCTTGAGGAATCTTTTGAATTGTCTCATTCACTAAGGAAGGAGCCTTTATGAATGAAAGATAGTAGTTATGAATGGCAGACAACACTATTTTAATAATTAGAATCTTCCCTGCAAGTGATAACAATCTGGCTTTCCAAGCCACTATTCTAGATTTGATTCTATCAATGATAGGTGTCCAAAAGTTACTTGTGTTGTCTCCCATGAAAAAAGGTATGAAAAGATACACTGATGGTAGGACATCAATTGTAAATCCCAAAGTGTTGGCTATTCTTGCTGAAATAATTTGGCTTGTATGAAAAAAATGTATTTTCGACTTCTGGGCTTTCACTTTTTGACCGGAAGCTTGAGTGTACAAGTCAAAGGTTTATTTGATTTGTTTAGCTTCTTTAACATTTGATGATCCGAAGAGAAAAGAATCATCTGCAAATAGAGAGTGAGTGATTGCTAAATCTATATTCCCAATTTTTGTGCCTTCCCAGTGACCAAGAACATGTTTATTTTTAATGTTCCTACTAAATGCTTCAGTCATTAGTATAAACAAGACCAGACATAGAGTTCAGGCATTATTATTATTATTATTATCTTAATGACAATTTAATATTAAATATTAATATTAGATTAAGAATGTATTAGTCAAGGGGGAGTTCAAACTAGAAGACAATTTAAGGCTGATGTGGGCACTCCCAAAAGCAAAAAAGGAAGGGAATCACAGAAGAAAAAAAGAGAGAGTGAAGCAAAGTAGAATATAGAGGATAGTAAACAAAGAACCATCCATGAGATATGTTCCCCAAGTCTTTAATATGAAATTTGTCTCTTGGAACATTAGAGGGCTTAACAGCCTCCATAAACAGGATGTTCTTAGGAACATGGTAAGAGATAGAAAACTTGATATATTACTAATACAAGAAACCAAGATGACCAAGGAAAAACTGGAAATGATGCATGTTGCAAAAGACTATGGTAGTATTGGATGTGACTGAGAGGGAGTTTTGGGTGGAATAGGCATATTTTGGAACACTAAAAATGTAATGTGTAAGTTAATTGTCGGTGAAAAGAACATTTTAGTGGTTAAGATTAATTATCTCAAGGAGAATTTCAGTTGGAACCTTATCAATATTTATGCACCTAATACTAGAGGTGGTAGGAAGAAATACATGCAGAGATTGAAAGATATCCGCAGCAGCAACCAAGAAACTTGCTCGATGATTATGGGAGATTTCAATACTCCTCTTAAAAATGAGGAAAAAAAAAGGGAGGAAATGCTTCCCAAATTGACAGTAGATATGATCTAATGGAATTCATCAGTGAGGAAGTCCTCTTAGATATTGAGCTGGAAGGTATTGACTATACTTGGTCGAATAGACACATAGGGAAAGATCTGATCCAAGTAAACTTGGATAGAGCTCTGTTAACCTTTGACTGGTTGACTAGATACTATTGCACTCTCTCAGCTGAACTCCATGTAGGCTCTGACCACTATCCTATATCCCTGAATATAAATAAGTTTAATGGCAGAAAAAACATCCTTTTCAGATTTGAAAGAATGTGGTTAGCTCACCCTAACTTAAAAGCAAAGATAGAGGAATGGTGGATTCCTACTATTGAAGGGGGAGCTATGTATAGAACGAGAAAGAAATTGAATAATATCAAAAGAAATCTCAAAAAAATGGAATAAAGAGGTTTTTGGGGACATTTTTTTGACAAAAGGGAACTTACAGAATGAACTTAAGGAGATCCAGAATAGTATCCAGAAGGATGGCCTTTTAGAGGAAACTAGAACTAAGGAAAATAAACTGTTGGCAAATTACCACAATGTTATCACTAAGGAGGAATATTTTTGGAGACAGAGATCTAGAGCTCTTTGGCTTAAATCTGGGGATAAAAATACCAGATTTTTCCATATGACGGTCATGAAGCACCTTTAATAGGATTAGTAATCTCCATTCAAAAGGTAAAATTATGAGGAAGGAGGAAGAAATCAGATCTAAGATGTTAAATTATTTCTCAGATCTTCTAACACAGGATAAAGACTTGAATATCTCTAATCAGGAAGAAATAATATCAGCTATTCAAAAAATTGTCGAGGATCACTCAAAAAAAATGCTCAAATCTATTCCTTCGAACAACAAAATTAGGAATGCTGTCTTTTCCTTCGAAGGAGAAAGATCACCAGGTACTGATGCCTTTCCTATGCTCTTCTTCCAGCAGTTCTGGGAGATTATTGGTCAAGATGTTCAGGATGTTGTTAAATAATTCATTGGGACTAAATGTCTTCTTAGGGAATTAAATGCTACCTTCTCGGTTCTTATACCCAAGAAGCCTGGAGCTAATACTATAGAGGATTTTAGACCTATTAGCTTGTGTAATTCTCTATACAAGATTATTTCTAAAGTTATTACTTCCATACTGCTTAAGATGCTCCCGACTTTAACTTCACCCAAGAAAAATGGCTTTGTTCTTGGGAGACAAATCATTGATTCTATTATTGTGGCTCATGGGAATATCCACTCCCTGGAAAAATGATGAAGTTGAACCTCTCTAAGGCTTATGATAGAGTTGACTGGCACTTCCTGCAGAAGGTGTTGAATGCTTTTGGTTTTAGAAAGGAAATTATTAAAATCATTATGCAACTTGTGACTACTGTATCCTCTTCTGTCATTGTGAATGGGGGATCTTCTTCCTTCTTTAAACCTTCCACAGGAATAAGACAAGGAGATCATATATCTCCCATCCTCTTTTCTATCCTAGCTGAGTGCCTAGGGAGTTATATCCAAAAAAATGGTGTAAAAAGGTGATATAAGGGGCATACAACCTTCTTCTACAAGACTTATCTACTCCCATGAGAAATTTGTGGATGATACTCTCATAATGGGAGAATCGACTATAAAAGAAGCTAAAATTCTTAAGAAAGGCCTCTCTATCTACACCTCAGCCACTAGCCAATTAATCAATTTGAATAAAAACTCCATATTCTTTATAAACACCCTGGAAGAAAGACAAAAGAAAATGTCAAATATTCTTGGTTGTACTATAGGGAACCTTCCATCATCTTATTTAGGTCTCCCCCTTTATGTCAATCCTCCTGAAATCTTCTAGTATAAATTAATTGATAGATATAACAAAAAGTTTGCAGGCTGAAAAGGGGCTCTCCTCAGCAATGCAGGAAAGCTCCAACTTGTGAAATCAACACTTCAGAATCTCCCTGTCTATGCTATGAGCCTATTTAAAATTCCCCACAAAATTGCTTATGAAATTGAGAAAATTCAAAAAATATTCCTTTGGTCTAGGGTTGAGGAAAAGAAAAGACTTAGCCTGGTATCTTGGGAGAAAGTGTGCAAGCCTAAAAAAAAAGAAGGCCATGGGCTGCGAACAATCAAAACTATGAACCAAGCCCTCATGGCTAAACAGTTATGGAGAATTTATGGAGATCAAAAGGAATGGAATAGCATAATTAAAAGAAAGTATCTTTTCCTCTACAACACCTTGTAGGATTTTATAGGTGATGACAATTACACTAATGGATCCTTCATTTGGAATAGTATCAAGTCCACTAAAGAGCTTATAGTTAAAGGGAAAAGATGGAAACTGGGAGATGGTAGAATAATTGATTTCTGGGATGGTGAATGGATTCAACCTGAGCCTCTGTCTAGCAACATTGATTGGAAGCAAAGCATTGAGAGATGCAAAGAAACTATTGGATTGAAAGTAGTAGACTACTAGTAGGACATTAAATGGAAGAATCTGGGAGAAGTTGATAAAAGATTTATTCCTCTCCAGAAAGATCTTCAAACCTGGTATATTAAAGATAACATCCAAGACTCAATTGTTTGGAATCCTTCGTTGGATGGTAAGTATACTGTAGCTTCTGCTAATAATCTCATCACTAAAACAGAGGAAAGGCCACCTTGTTCCTTTGTGTGGTATAAATTTCTTATACCTAAAATTATTTTTTTCTTTTGGCTCCTAATTCAAAACAAACCGTTGACCCTTGATAATTTGTCTAAAAAAGGGATTTATATTATAAATAGGTGCAATATCTATTTTTAAAATGTTGAATCCTTTGATCATATTATGCTCCATTGCCCTTTTACTCGCAAAGTGTGAGACATTATCTTTCAAAAATGGAATCTTTGCTGGTGTTTTCCTTCTTCTTGGTAGGACTTTGTCACCCAATGGAGCTACCCACCAAAGAACCTTATGGACAAAGACCTCTGGCTTCTCATTCCTCTTCACTTTTGCTGGATAATCTGAAAATAACATAATAATAGAATTTTTAGAGATACTCTGGCTTCTCCTGAAGTGATTGGTAACTAGATATGCAGAACTCTGGAAGAAAAATTTACTTGTGCTAAATCAGAATCTAATTTCACTAAAAGGGAAACTGACAGAAATAACAAAGAATCTAATCCTAGCAACCTGAGATCCATGGCTACCTGGATTTCACCTCCTGAAGATTGGGTTAAAGCTAACTTTGATGGGGCTGTGAAAGGCAACCCAGGAAATGCTGGAGGTGGAAGCATAATTAGAGACCATTATGGAAATTTTGTTGGTGCTATTGCTGCCCCTCTGGGAACCCAATCCAATCATAAGGGCGGAGGCTATGGCAGCCCTCAATGTTATTATGCTAGCAGAGGAAATGGGCTATAGAAAAGTTTGGCTAGAAGGTGATTCCTTAAATATTATCAATAATATTAAAGGTATTTGTAAGGCTTCCTGGACAATAGAACACATTATCGATAACATAAAACATATTGCATCAAATTTTTCCTCATTCTATGCAACTCATAATTTTAGGGAAACCAACCAAGTGGCAGATAGCCTTGCCAACTTGGGAGTTAAGAATGAAGTCACATACAAGTGGCATGGGAACACAAAAATCAATGATGAAGTGGAATCATTGCTCAATTATGATAGGTTCAATCACAAGATAGATGAAATTAATCACATTAATCATTTTGGTTAATGATGATATGACCTGGGGTATGGTGATGACGTTTTATCTCATGATCGGTAGCATTTGTGATTACTTCCTTTATACTCAAGTTAACTGGGATTTCTTTAATAACTTTGTTATTTCTAAAATCTGCAACTGCATTCAACGAAATATTAGTATGAAACAGAAATGTGAAGGAGACTACACTAAGACTGAAAAGAACGAAGATATGCGGGGTGATTTGAAGAGAGAAGAACCAGCGGTTTGTAGTTGGAGGAATGAAAAATAGGTGTGGAGAAAGCTCGAGGAAAAAGTCCACAGATATTTGAAGCACCATCATGGTAACAACAAAGATGTTACAAAGGCCTTTGTCAATGGGTTGGATAATGGTAAAGTGAACATCCTTGGCAAATCTATCAAGCTAACTCTGGATTGTTTGGCTGAAATCACGGGCCTTCCGCTGGAGGGAATGCAATTCATTAAAGATATAAAAGAGGGCAACAAAGGGTACAAAAAATTCCCCAAAACTGGCGAGGAAAGGGCAATGCTGGTGAAGAACAATCTGGACTACATCAATCTTTCAAACATTAAACGCATTTGGGCATTTGTGATAAGGGAAATCATGGAATATTTTACCCTAGATGACAGATTCTCTAAGGTATAGAACTATCACTTTGTCTTGGAAAATCACTTTCGTCATGATATTAAGGTTTGTTTTCCCTTCTATCTTTTATGTTCGCTCAACCAGAGTATCATTGATCATAGGGAAAAGTCTTCCTCTGTATTACATGAAGGTCTTATATTGTTGATAATGGATTATATTAAAGACCATATCCCTGACCCTATCCCCAAGAGCATTGAGAATGTTAAAAGGAAGAGTATGAATATGACCACTGGTAAGAGCCCTAGTAAGCCTAAAGCTAAAAAAAGCCGTAATAGCCCTATTGAGCCTGATATCTCGTTATCTATCTATGACGATATTGAGGACATGAAAATAGACAATGATCTGGAAGTTGTCTCTTCTGAGGAAGAGGGTATCATTAGACACCCAAGAAAAATTGATGATCTTAATACTAAAAATAGTAAAGTTGAGCTGCTGGAGGGTAAAGGCCAGAAAGAGGAAGACCAGAAGATGGAGAACATTATTCTCGAGGAGATCACAGTTGAAATTGACAATATCAATGACACCCACATCGAGGACCTCACTGCCAATAACGAGGTGGACAAGGAGCGGGATCAAGAAATTCAGGATTCTAACAGGGAGTCAAGGGATAAGAATACCCTTATTGAGAATTGTGATGGTAAAACTGTCGAGGAGGGGGAACAAAACCAAGATTGTCATGTCCCTCATAATGTGAAGGGGAAAATTGAAGTTTCTAAGATTGAAAAGGTAAATAATAAGAATGAAGAGGAGATTATTGTCCCTGATGAGGAAACTATTAAAGTTGTTAATGATGAGCACAGCCATGAAATCCTGAATGATGAAGGTGAAGTGAAGAATGATCAGAAGAGTAGAAGCTATAATGACGAGCTCTGTGAGAGGGAGGTCAATGTTAAAAGGATGACCTCTCTTACTTTCCTTCAAATGGCCAGAAACAAAGCAGAGAATAGCTACAAAATGGATAAGTGGATTCAGAACGACATCAATCAGATGAATGCTAACCATAAAAGTATGGAAGATAGACTTTTTTTACTAGAGGATATAGTGGACAAAATGTGCAATGACTCTATTATGTATCAGCAAGGTAATGAAGTGTTTGATAAGGTTAACAACATGGATAAAAAGATTAGCATTCTGGTAGATATTAGGCTTAAAAATATGACTGATAAGATTAACAACAATAATGCACTTCTAAAAAAACTTACAAACATTAGAAAAATTGGCATGAAAAACTCTATGGATAATATGAATTCTCTTTATAATCTTCTCGAGAGTAACTACAATGACAAGGTAAAGCATGAGATTGAAGACCCCCAAGAAATTCAAATTTCAGGTCCTGGATCTAGGACATGCTCTAGCACAAAAAGAAAATCCGATATCCAGGCCAAAGATATTACCAAGCTGAGGGATTCAATCCATTGCCTAGAACTTTAGGTGGTCAAAGTTTAGATGCTGGAAGACAAGATGGAAGCTGTTTAGCTGCTTGGCTGGAGGTTGTTCGTTGCTAGAAGTTTTTTTTTTCTCGACTGCTGGGAGTTTTTGTTGTTTGTTGTTTGTTGTTTTGCTTTGTTCTGATCTCTAAAGTTCTATCAGGTTTTGAGCCCTTTCTTGGTGTACTGTCATGCTTGACAACTCATTTTTTTTCTTGTTGCTTCCTATTTATCTTTCTGCTTCTATGTAAAGGGTTACGGGGTCCCTTCAAAACCTGTTGTTACCTTAATAAAAAACTATCCAACAAGCCTTATTAAATTTTTATTAGATGTACTGCTAATTTAATTAATTGGATTAGACTTACTTCATTTAATGGCATTATTTTTTTGATGTTTTCTTTTTAAGGAATTGTTTTACTAATTGTTTATTTTAGGCTTACCAATAGTTTAAACTTCTCAACATGACATGTAAGCGACAATAGGAAGAACATCGATGACCATGGAAAACCAAATAAAACAAAACACAAAGCAAACACAATAGAAGGGCAACGTGCGACTGAAGCTATGACCATCAACAACTGTTTCTACCGAGTAGAAGAACGCTTAATCCTGCCCATTCAGGGGAGA
>MU224096.1:84808-97249 GCA_018584345.1 Thuja plicata | reverse complement strand
GTAAGAGTAGAGGCTCGGTCCATACTAGTCCCGAAGTGTAGCTTGGAACTCGGTAGCTGTGGTGACTTGGTAAATACATTGTCACTCGGTAACCTCTGGTGACTCGGTAGTAACTGACTTCTCGGTTATCTTCAACTGATGACTCGGTGACTACCGTCTGCTCGGTAACTGTTTTTTTTCTCATATGCTCAGTGACTGCCTTACTGCTCGGTTTGAACTGTTTGATCGGTGAGCTTTACTGAATGCTCGGTATAGGCTGTGGGATGAGTGATGAGCTCGGTAAGCATTCAAAACCGAATAAGTGTTTTCACTAAGTGCATTCACTGATGCCAAATGTATCATTATTCCAACAGATCCCAAAGCTAACTGAAGTTACACCGACGAAACTGTCAGTTGTCACCGACGATAAACTACATAATTGACTAACAAAATAGAGAGATCAGAAAATGACAAAATATCTAGCTGGCAGAGCTTAAGGATAGACTTAACTAGTTGTTTTCTTTTTTTATTTGACCACAGTTAAGTAATTGATTTAAAGAAGATTTATACAATTGGCAAGAAGATAACTACAAGATAAATCAGGAGTTAAAGCCATAAATCAGATTGGCTGGATTGTTTTTTCATGCCAAAATCAAGAATCAAGAATCGTGAATTAAGGAATATCATGTCTATATAAGAGACAAGCATAATTCATTTTCACAAGCTTCAGATACATGGAAGGGGAGTGAATAAAAAGAAGATGTTGAAGAGAAACCTGTGAAGGTCAAATTTCATACAGTCCTAATCAATCAAGCTAAGGGAGAGCTAAAGAATTCTGCAGACACCAACGAATAGTGAAGCACAACATGACAGAGAAGAAAGTGTGGAGCACAGAGGAATTGAATTGATAAATTGATCAGAGAGGTATTCTACGTAAATAGATCTAAAAATCTGCAATTCAGGTTGCATTAGAAACAGGTCATTGTGTTTCAATTTAACCATTGAACCATTAAGTCTCTTAACAGAGTAGGACTTAACCATCTTCTATATATTGAGGTACATCTCAAGGAGTGCCAAAAAGGTTGACTCATGAAAGTAGCATTTCTCTTACCTAAATCCTATTGGCAGTCTAAGAAGGAGGTTGATTCAAGGATGGTAGTAAGATTAGCATAAAGCCTATTGACAGTCTAAGAAGAAGGCTGATTCAATGATGGTAGCATAGATGTCAGGTACTAAGTGACAACCTATGTATAAAAATCCTCTAAAAATGTCACACTTAACAGTGTTTTTATAACCTTTAATAGGGTTGACTCCTAATAGGGCTCACTTCAGAAGATTGAAAATTTGGGGTACCGATCCTAGTGGTTTTTTCCCTTAACAGGGTTTCCACATTAAAAATTCATGTGTTATGTGTGTATGGTTTATTACTAAATATTGTTTTACATTGCACATATGCATTTCTAGATTGATTGGTATACTTTGCATATTGACTCAGTATCGGTAAATAAGTTTTACTGCTTATTGGTAACCAATGAGAATAAGGATAGACAAGGTAAACTGACAGACAGTTAATTATTTCAAAGTATTTCAAGGCATGCATCTTGTAGGGACTTAATAATCTGAGGTGTATTTATTGGTGGATTAAAGTTTAAAGGATAAATTTTTTAGGCCACTGATTCAGCCCCCCCCACCTCTCAGTTATTGCTAACAATTGGTATCAGAGCTTGTGTGCTTAGAAGGAAGGTTTCAAGACCTAAGTAAGGATCACAAGATGAATAGACAAGATGTGCCTAAGTTGAACAAAGACAACTTTGCTTCATGGCAAACTAGGACAAGACTCCACTTATTAGGTATTGGAAATGATATTACTCAATACCTAGATACTGAATATGTGTTTCCTACAGGACCATTGACAGTAGATCAATTGAGAGTGAAGCATGAGCATAACTGCATGGTTATAGAGCTTTCTTCCTTAGTCTCTGATGTTGAATTTGAAGATGTCATAGATTGCAAAACTGCAAAGACAATGTGGGACAAACTGAAGCTTGTACATGGAGGTGATACAAATGTTCTGAGAGCCAAGGTAGAGAGCCTTAAAGGAAAGTTTGATGATCTCAGAATGAAATAAAGTGAAAACATCACATAGTACAACACAAGGATAAAAGAAGTAGTCAATACTATATGAGGTGTTGGAGGTACACTTGAAGAGGAAATAGTGGTAAGTAAAATCTTAAGAACCTTATTGCCTGTATATGCTATTAGAGTTTCTTCTATTCAAGAAATGATAACAAAGAAAACAGAGGTTACTGACAATCAGAAAGAAAGGATACCCGAGATTACAAGGATAAAGGCAAGAAGGGTTTGTAGCTGTGAAGGATGATTTAGATGAAGCTGAAAGGTATGAAGAAACTGCACTTGTATCTAAGATTAAAAAGAATGATATCTAGATTATAGATAGTGGCTTCACTCACCATATGACCGGTGATAAAGGAAATTTCAATACTCTTGAATACTATAATGGTGGTATAGTAAGAATGGAAAATGATACACCTTGTCAAATTGAAGGTAAAGGAACAATAATGCTAAATAACCTGATTAAATGTGAAAATGCTTATTGGGTAAAAGGATTGAATTATAATCTATTAAGTGTTTCTCAGCTGAATAATTTAGGTCACAAAGTAGCATTTGAGAACAAGAAGGCAAAAATCTTCAATGAATCAGGAAAACTGATTGGTACCGGTGAACAGACCAAAAGTAACTTATTCTATCTAAATGACACTAACCCCAGTTGCCTAATGACTAGAAACAAAGACATATGGTTGTGGTACAAAATATTGTGTCATGTGAATTTTGAAAACATGATGAAAATAAGAAGGAAAAGAAGTGTAAGAGGCTTACCGACAATGACATATCTAGACAACATCATGTGCAAAAATTGTCAAAAAGGTAAAATGACAAAGTCTAGTTTCAAAAGTAAAACCCATACATCTGATGATATTCTAGAATTAGTCTATACTGATTTATGTGGACTTATGAGGACAAAGAGCTATTATGGAGATATATATTTTATTCTCTTTGTTGATGATTATTCTAGAATGATGACAGTCATGTTTCTAAAAGAAAAATCTGAAGCATTCAAGATGTTTAAATGGTATAAGGCTATGGTAGAAAAACAAAGTGGTAAGGATATGGAATGGTTGAGATCAGATAGAGGAGGATAATTTATATCAGATGAATTTACTAATTTCTATAATGAGCATGGTATAAAAAGATAGGTTTCTACACCAAAAACACTACAGCAAAATGGGATTGCTGAGAGAAGGAATAGATCAATAGTTGATTGTGCAAGAACACTAATGATAGTGATGCAGGAGCATCCTGGGTGTAAGGGCAATCTTGCATCACCCAAAAATATTTTTGTTTTCTTTTCAATAAGGGCTACCTTGTGCGGAGCTGCTATTTATGGAAACTTGCTATTTTTAGTAAGTTGGTCATACGATCTCGGAATGTTCTGATTTTGCATGTTGAGGTTTATCTCAGTCATATCAGCCTACCAGTAAAGTTTCATGGCTAGATCAGGTCTATTTTTGATGACTTATGGTCTCTAGAAGTTGGGCCACCTGAAATAGCAGAAAATAATTTTCCTTCAAAATTTTCGGGTTTCAAAAGTTATTTTGAGCTGACTTTGATGTACTAAATTGAAAAATAAAATAGTTCTAAGTTTGGTCAGCCCTAAGGGCTAAATTTCAGGAACCTTCTCTGGTGGTGGAAATTGCCTATATAAAGAAGGTCCGTAGTGTTGTCTTAGGCAGTTCGGGACAGTTCTGGGTAGATCTGGGTGATAATTCGAGGCTTTGTCCTACAAAATATTGTAAGGGGAACACCCATGTGGCTTTGCATATTGTAATTCTAAAAGTTTGTAATTTCGCATTTGTGGAGATAATAAGAAGTCCATTTTCTGTTCTTGCAAATTGTTGTTGCTTCTCTATTTCTGCTGTGTTTGTGGTATTAAGGGGAGCGCCCTTCATCAGATAGAGAAGGACATCACCCAGATCTTCTGGAGAGAAGTTGTCAGCACTGCTATTTATACACTTAACAGAGTACAATTGAAGGACTCAAAGAAGACTCCTTATGAGCTATGGTATGGTAAAACACCCAATGTAAGTTACTTCAAAATATTTGGTAGTCAATGTTATGTCTTAAAAGATAATAGAAATGGAAAGCTTGATGCCAAAAGTGATGAAGGAATTTTTCTAGGGTATTCTACCAAGAGAAAAGCTTTTAAATGTCTAATAAAGGCTTCTAACAAAATGGTTGAAAGTGCAAATGTAAGGATTGTTGAATTTGCAGAAAATAATGAGCTAGAAAGCACAAAAGAACTAGAGGACTACAACAAGTTTGTATACTATGAATAACCCATAACTCTACCCGAGCAACAATGTTTAAATCCAGAACAACAGAATGTTGTTACCAACGGTTAGGATAATGATCAAGATAATGAAGAATGGATAAGTGCTATGAATGATGAGATTGAAAAGATTGAGAAGAACAAGACATGGTCACTTGTGCCAAGATGAGATGACAAGAATGTCAACAGTACAAAATGGATATTCAGGAATAAGCTGACTGAGAATAAAGAAGTCACAAGGAATAAAGAAAGACTAGTCTGCAAGGGGTATGGACAAGAGGAAGGTATAGACTATGGAGAAACCTTTGCACCCATTCCTAGGCTAGAAGGAGTAAGAATTCTACTTCCCTATGATGCATACAGAGGATTCAAAGTATATCGAATGGATATCAAGTCAGCATTCCTGAATGGAATACTTGAAGAAGAGGTATACATTGAGCAACCAGAAGGGTTTGTAGATCCAAACAAGAGGAACATGGTATATAGACTTCACAAAGCCTTGTATGGATTGAAACAATCTCCTAGAGCCTGGTATGAATGACTTCATTCCTATCTAATAAGTATTAGATTCATGAGGACTAGTGAAAACAATAATTTTTATTTGAAAGAAGATACTAATGCTTACACTTTGATTGCTGAAATATTTGTTGATGACATCATATTTGGAGGAAATGATATGCTATGAAAATTATTTGCTGATGAGATGAGAAAAGAGTTTGAGATGTCTATGTTTGGAGAGATCAAGTTCTTTCTTGGTCTACAGATCATTCAACAAAGTGAAGTTGTTTTCATTACATAGTCCAAATACATCAAAGAAGTCCCGAAAATATTCAAGATGGAAGATTCCAAACCAGTTGGAACATCGATGACTACTGGATGCAAATTAACAAAGGAAGAAAAGACAACAGAGGTAAATCAGACTCTTTACAGATAAATGATAGGAAAACTCATGTATGTTGTACACACTAGACCAAATATTGCACATATAGTAGGAATTGTTGCTAGATTTTCTGCTAACCTTAGGGAATCACATATGACTACTGTGAAAAGAATTCTAAGATATCTGAAGAATAATGAGGAATTTGGCTTATGATATAGAAGAGAAGGAAAATTTGAACTAAAAGTGTTTACCGACGCTAATTGGGCTGGAAACCTTGATGACTGAAAGAAGTCAACTGGAGGAGCATTCTTTATGGGTGACAGGCTTGTCACATGGATTAGCAAGAAGAAAGGATGCATCTCTCAGTCTACTGCAGAAGCAGAATATGTTGTTGTTGCTGCAAACTACTCAAATATTGCATGGATCAAATAGTTGCTGGAAGGTATGCATATGGAGATCACAGAACCAGTGATTATCTATTATGATAACACCAGTGCAATAAACATTTCCAAGAATCTAGTCATGCATGCAAAGACCAAACACATTGCCATCAAGTATCATTATTTAAGAGAACAAGTTCAAGAAAAAAAAGGTGATACTTGAATATGTGCAATCAAAAGAACAATTGGCTGATATCTTCACCAAGCCACTACCCAAGGATACATTTGAGTACCTGAGAAAGAGACTAGGGGTCAAACCCATGTCTACCAGTCAGTAAAGGACTGAAGGCTACATCAGCCATATATTATCAGAATTTCATTCATGATTGATGCAAGAAAAAGATGAACTTCAAAGATACATCTATATACAGAAAGGTATATATCAGAATCGAGCACTAGAGAATATTGTTATATTGATGATGGATAAGGGAAATTCAAGGAATATATTATGGATAAAAAAAATTAGTTTGACAAGAATGTCAGATATTTGTAAAATATTTGTTTGGAATTGTTGTCAAAGGGAGAGAATGTATTCATATTATCATCAGAAACTATTCATTATTAGATTAGTCCAAATAGGGGGATCATATCCATAGGGAGATAATTTGTATACAAGTTACAAACAAAAGAACAGTCAGCGACATCAAAGAAAGAGAATAGTCAAAAGAGAGAAATTGACACAAACAAAGGACACAACACATCAGAAGAAGATACACAAAAAGCTACAAGAATCAAATCTAAGCTAATACAGAGCTTACCGGCGGTCAGACATTTCTATCAGTTATCAAAATAGACTATTTGGTAATTTGATGAATCTCAACAATTATATTTCATATTGTATTAGAAATAGTATAGTGTGATAATATAGTTTGTTGCCATCAATGCCAAAGGGAGAGATTGATGACATGTAACTGATTGAATATTTGATAATGTTAAGTTGAAGATGATGCAAGACATTAAAATAGTTAATGGTTTGTATTGTCATTGATGTCAACTTGATATCATCTGTACGATCATGTAAATAATGCCAAAGACTTTAGAGAATCAATTGAACAATGATTATGCTTTCAGCAATGCATAAAAGTCAAGTATTCACTAAGTGACAGACTACATCGACGGAGTGCACACCATCGGTAAAGGCAGAGGAAAAATTCGCACTAATTCCCGACGAGCATAAGACAGTGTTGCCCGAAAAAGTAAAATCACAGGATGTCCGACGAGCTAAAAATAGAGTTGCCCGATGAGAAAGATCCAATATACCCGACGGATAGAGATCCCGAGGCTAACTGAAGTTACACCGACGGAACTGGCAGTTGTCACCGACAAAGAACTGCAGAATTGATTGATGGAATAGAGAGATCAGAAAATGCAAAAATATCTAGCTGGCAGAGCTTAAGGATAGACTTAACTGGTTGTTTTATTTGTTTTATTTGACTACAGTTAAGTAATTGATTTAAAGAAGATTTATACAGTTGGCAAGAAGATAACTACGAGATAAATCAGGAGTTAAAGTCGTAAATCAGATTGGCTAGATTATTTTTTCATGCCAAGAATGAAGAATCAAGAATCATGAATTAAGGAATATCATGTCTATATAAGAGACAAGCATAATTCATTTCTGCAAGCTTCAGATACACTGAAGAGGAGTGAATAAAAATAAGATGCTAAAGAGAAACTGGTGAAGGTCAAAATTCATATAGTCCTAATCAATCAAGCTAAGGGAGAGCTAAAGAATTATGCAGACACCAACGAACAGTGAAGCATAGCATCACTGAGAAGAAAGTGTGGAGCACAAAAGAATTGACTTCATACATTGATCAGAGAGGTATTGTACATAAATAGATCTGAAAATCTGCAATTCAAGTTGCATTAGAAACAGGTCATTGTGTTTCAGTTTAACCATTGAAGCATTAAGTCTCTTAACAGAGCAGCAATTAACCATCTTCTATATATTGAGGTACATCTCAAGGAGTGCCAAAAAGGTTAACTCATGAAAGTAGCATTGGTCTTACCTAAAGCCTATTGATAGTCTAAGGAGGTTGATTCAAGGATGGTAGAAGATTAACATAAAGCCTATTGACACTATCTAAGAAGAAGGTTGATTCAAGGATGGTAGCATAGATGCCAAATACTAAGTGACAACCTATGTATAAAAATCCTCTAACAAGGTCGCACTTAACAATGTGTTTATAACTTTTAATAGGGTTGGCTCCTAACAGGGCTCACTTCAGAAGAGTGAAAATTTGGGGCACCGGTCCCAGTGGTCTTTTTCCTTAACAGGGTTTTTTTACGTTAAAAATCCATGTGTTATGTGTGTATGGTTTATTAATTTATTGTTTTACATTTCAAATTTGCATTTTTGGATTGATTGGTATACTCTACATATTTACTAAGTATTGGTAAATAAGTTTTACTGCTTGTCGGTAATCAAGGAGAATAAGGACAGACAAGGTAAACTGACAGACAGTTAATTATTTCAAAGTATTTCAAAGCATGCATCTTGTAGGGACATATTAATCTGAGGTGTATTGATTGCTGGATTAAATTTTAAAGGATAAATTTTTGAGGCCACTGATTCACACCCCCCCTCGCCCCCCCCCCTCTTAGTTATTACTAACATTTGTTTGGTAAGTTATGGTTTAATATTTTAAATGCATGTGTTTTTATTATCTCTTTATTGTCAGTTTAGCAGATAGAGGATTTCATTCTTCTTATATGTAATTCTATTATTCCATTGCGGTCCAACACAAGTATTGCATGTGCAAAACCTACAACATATATAAGGCATGACAATAGAAAATGAAAAGAAAAAATATGAGTACCACAAAGGTACTTTTTTTCTTTCAATGCAGTAAAAAATTTAATGGAGGAGATTTATAAGTTGGTAACATTGAATAAATAAATATTTTTTTAAATATTATCTCATTTTGATGTCTTAGAATATAATCTTTGGGTGTTTCTCTCAATATAGTAGCAGGGATCAATAAAATGTATTATATTTTTGCAATATGTTAATAATTTAGAACAACCCATATTCTACTCAATCTTCATATAAGGTATTGAATTTATTTTCTTATTCATATGCTTTCATAGTATTCAATTATCTTTTTGTGATTTGAGGGGTGGAATGAACAACCATTCTCAACAACTATGAGACATTATGAGTTGTTGTAGGATACACAAGATAAAACTTGTTGTGAGGAGTGACTTTTTCCTACTCTGTATCATTCTTGGAAATCAACAACCATTTTTAAGGGATTTTTCTTATTTTTTAAAGTGTTGTGAATTTGTTACTGATTATTAGACAATGTAGAAACACTCAACAATCACTTATTTTATTTATATTTTCTTCTGTTCTATCCAAATGTAGCAACACTCAACACTCAACACTCAACAATTACTTATTTTGTTTGTATTTTCTTCCATTCTATCCATTCTGCAATTACTAATTTGACAATCATTATTAGACAATGTAGGATTTTCAGACTTTAAAATTCAATTATGAAATCCATCACTAATCTATTATTTTCTAGTTTCATATGACAGCAATGTAAACTTTCTAGCATTTATAATGTCTTTTAACAATTCAACTACTAGATGGAAGAGTTATCAAAGTTGGGTCAGGACATTTTCAAGCACCTGAATCCTTATTCAACCTAGTCAGTTATTTTCTCTTTCACACATTTATCATTGTAGGTTTATCAATACATTGTATCTTTTTAACATTCTGTTGGTAAAAAAATTTGTCCTTTCTTGTACCTTATGACAATATGACTCTTTATGCCCGAATGATGAACAAAATCCACTTACAACAGTTGAAAAGCCGTTCTCTTATTACTGGCTTTTCTCTGAATTGGTAGGTACAGCTCCCTTTTGAAATGATATGCAATGAATTATGTCTTGATTCCTAAATCTAATTCAGGTATGCTCTTAACCCAAGAGCAGAAGAGGCAAACCGAACTAAGTCTAGCTAGAACTTAGTTCAGGTAGGAAAAAGCATTCTTGATCTAAAACTAAGAAATAAGGCTCACAAATCCTATGAGTTCTTATGCTCAGCAACTACCTATAGAGATATAAATGCAATGATGAAAGCTTCTAATGACTCCTTCTCCGAATATCCCATAGCACATCCTACTGCGGTTCATTCACATCCTCAAAACACAGGAATGAAACATCCTTTCTTTCCTACTGCAATTCAGATTAAGAAAAAGAATCGTGCATTAACAACTTCTACCTAGCTCTTCCCTGAATATCCCACAGCACATCCTACTGAGGTTTACTCACATCCTCACCACAAAAGAATGAAACATCCTTTCTTTCTTAATGCAACTTAGACTAAAAGAAAGAACCATCTAACTAACTGGAACAAAAAATAATTGACATAAAACACCTTCAATTGTCTCTACAACATCAAGCATTCCACACCAAAAAAATTTCCGACCTTTCATTAATCTTTGAATTTCATACATATAGAGCCAGGGGATGACCGTTACAAAGGAATTTTAATTGATTCATCTCCCTCTAACTGATAGATGGCTAGAAACCACTTCTGTTGCTAACTAATTGCAGGGGAAGAGAAACAGAAAAGAACAGGGGAAGTTAAATCATTTGGATTCCTTTCCTCTTTCCATCTTTGTCTGATAAGCTTTGGCAGCTCTTCCATGGCCACGTGCAGAAGCATCAATCAACTGTGACACTTCAATTTGAATCTTTCATCTTCTCTTTAGTGACATCTGTCTAGTCCAATCCATTGGGCTACGGGGTCAAATAACTGTTTATGTTCAAACTTAGCTAAAATGAAAACAACAGTTAACATGATCCGCAACTGACATTCATCCTTTCTAAGCTTCAATCCGTCTTTGGGACTGTCTTCTATAATGTAATTGGCAGAAAATCCCAAACTGAATGCTTCCGACGGAAAATACCAAATCTGCTTCTCCTCGCGGAAAATTGGGAAAGTGCTTCCCCTTGCGGAAAATGAGACAAGGGGTTCTCCACTTGAAGCACATGCTTTATTTGATCTCTTAAGACAATAATATGATATTCCTTTTTAATGAATTGGGCCCACCTGATTATAACTAAGCTTGCGGAAAATCACCTGAGAGGTGCGATTCCCGCAAAGCGCAAAGTTCTTCTTTGCGGAAAATCGCTTGAGAGGTGCGATTCCCGCAAAGTGCAAAGTTCTTCTTTACGAAAAATCACTTGAGAGGTGCGATTCCCACAAAGCGCAAAGTTCTTCTTTGCGGAAAATGACTTGAGAGGTGCAATTCCCGCAAAGCGCAAAGTTTTTCTTTGCGGAAAATCACTTTCTTAGGTAGAATTCTGCCTTGGAGAAGATGATTTCTGAAATCCCGCCGAGCTCATTCTCGCTCATCTCTTAACCAAATTGCTCGCCGTTTGTTGCATTAGGATCATTGAGACCTGCAGAATTGATCCATAACAGTCTTCGATCTCTACCTGAGAAAGAACATCAATTGGAGCACAAATCTTTTCCGGGTTGGGATCTACCACTTACCCAAAAATGAAAAGATCTCAGAACAACCCACCCGGCTAAGAGAAGGAAAGGCAATGACAGGGAAACCCAACAAAGATAGCCTACCTAAGAAAGACTTAGACTTAGACTCAGACTGACTAGACTGACCAGACATGACTCCAAAATCCTTCACTTTGACAACATTGGTACAGGATGAAAAGTGGGGCAACAGCTGGCTCTGACTGGGGACTTGGGTAGATTATACCCAAGCGAGGGACTCAGTATCTCTGGTTTTGCAAGGAATAACAAAAGGTGGCAATGCAGGAACACCAACAAAAGCAAGGAAAATAGGAAAGAAACAAAAGCAAGGGAAAGGGAACTAACCTAAGGAACACAAAGCAATAGAACAAAACTATGGTACATTATAGGGATTACCTATTTTCAATCTGCAATTTGATAAAGCTTCAAATCCTAACCGTTGAAGGTCAGTGGTAACACTTCACCATCTTGATACGCCAGCTTGAAAGAATTGTTATCAAATGCCTGATGGATTATGAATGGGCCTTTCCACAGGGAATCAAACTTCTTATGCATCCCTTTGGGAGTGCTCCGCTTATCCCACAATAACACACTATCACCCACCATGAATTTTTGTGGTCTTTCCTTTCTGTCAAATAGCTTCTTCACTCGCAGTTGATGCTGAGTGATGTGATCTACTATCTCTGCTCTTTCTTCTTCCAGCTTGGTCAGATACAAGATCCTCTTTTCTAACCCATCTCTGAATGTACCATCTTCAATCACCTTTCTGAGCTTGTTGGTAGCCAATTCCAGAGGTAATGGAAGGCTTGCTTCAGTGCCATAAACCAACTCGAAAGGCGATACACCAATTGCCCTCTTTGGCGTCACCTTGTCCGCCCATAACGCTTCATGCAACTTTTTATGCTAGTTTCTTTGATTATCTTCCACCAGCTTCTTAATAATATTCACCAAATTCTTATTGCTGGATTCAGCCTGGCCGTTTCCCTGTGGGAAGTAATCTGAGGAATGGCTAACAGTGATCCCATATTCGAAGCAAAAACTAGTAATCTCAGCTGAAGAGAAATAAGCTACATTGTCCATTACTAACTTATTCGAGACACCAAACCTAACCAGTATATTCTCTTTAAGAAATTCACATACCACTTCTGAAGTTGTTTTCTTCGTTGCCTTAGCTTCCACCCACTTGGTGAAATAATCAGTGGCAGTTATTATGTACTGGTGA
>MU224096.1:45303-67305 GCA_018584345.1 Thuja plicata | reverse complement strand
TTATGATTAATAGGAAGAGGCATGTCCTTTCTTATAAATAATAATGAATAGACATGTCCCATGAAGGGACATGTCTCTCCTAGCCTCATTCCTAATATAAATGAAATAGAGATTGTTGCATTTGGAAAACACATACAAAATACAGTGCTATTACATTTGCAGCTATCCTAAAACTTAACAATAAGTACCCTTTTGAGTCATAATTTATTTGTTCTATAGTGAGTTTGAAGATTGTTTTTTATGTTGGACACGAGTCTGAAATATAACACCAACCCTTCATAGATTTTTTTTATTTTTTATTTAAATTTGTCTTTATAATAAGGTGAATATATTGAGAGTTTATTATAGTCAATCAATATTTTAAATATTATATATTTTTCAATTGCAAATATTCTCGATTTTATACATTAAATGAAACATAAAAATGTTATTCTAAAATAGGCTAGAGAGGAGAAGTTACAAGAGAAGTGCGCAAAGACATAAGTATTACTAAATTGTTTGCAGAGTAGGACTAAACCCAACAGCATTGAAATGGGAGTAAAGTCTGCATAGCTTAGTCAAGGGCATAATTGGGTATGTAGCTAATGGATGCAAGGGAGTGCGTGGAGTATAGGAGGAGAATTCAATAACAATAAATTATTTTGAATGAATTGAACCCGCCCAGGAGGGTATTACAATTTGAGGCTAGGAAAAACTAGAGGTCGTGCTAAGAATAGAAAATGGGAGCTATTTTTTTTAAAAAAAATTATGAATATATTTGGTAAGTTGCGGAATTATTGAAATGCATATTTGGTTCAATATTGTAATCCACATGTTCATTTAATAACATAGGCAATCAAATGGTATGAGAGCCATTGAGAGTCGTGAGGATCCATCCAAACCTGTGAGCGAGGCAATTGCAAAAAATCTTGAGTAGTAGCTTGAAACTATTGATTTGAAAGACAATAAAGATCCAGCCTCGAAGAGGAATGCCCAAAATTGAGGAAGTGTTGGAAAGATTTTGAGAATTGATAAGAAATGATATCAGAGACTATATACGAGAAGAGGTGAGATTGGCTACTGAAAAGATGAGAAATCTTGTGAGTGAAAAAGAAAGTGAAGTGGAAATACAAGAAGGAGAAGAAGAAGAATATGTGGATTCTGGAGAGGAAAGATTTTTGAGCGCTGTTTTGAGGATCACAAAGAGTAACAATGTGGATGTTTAACACTTTACTAGAACATTGAATCTAGAAGAGCTAATAGATTGGATAAGAGAGCTAGAGGAGTATTTTGAGATGGAGGAAATTAGAGACCCATAAAAGTTAAAGATAGCTGAAACAAAATTAAAAAGGGCATGATGGGCTATGGTGGAAAGAATTGTAAAGAGAGTAGGTTACAAAATCTATAGAAGAAAAGACATAAGCTATGAAATGGAGCTATTCAAAATGTTACAAAATCTATAGAAAAAAAGACATGAGCGTAAAGGATTGAACAAAGGAGTTTTAAAAGTTGGTCATCAGATCAGACAGACATAAAAATTATAGAGAAAAGGTAGCCCAGCATGTGAATGGTTTGCAGTTTTATATTCAAGATGAGATGAGAATGATAAGGATCAACTCTATGGAAGAAGAATACTAGTATGCATTAAAGGTAGAGGAGAAATTGATGAGAAGGCAAATAAGCAATTCCAAAAACAAAGGAAAATTTGCAGTTGAGAAGGGGCAAGCAAGTAACATTAAGGGAAAGAAGGTTGAAGAAGACTACAAACCCAAATGAAGCCAAGAAGTGGGGCAATGAAAAAATGAGGAGGTTTCTTGGAAAATGCTTCCATTGTGGAGAGGTTGGTCATTTTATTTATAGAACAATTTAAAGTGGTATATGAATAATATGAATTGCAGGGTGCAAGAGGTTGTGCAAGTACACTGCGTAGTGTTTGTTCCACTCTACGTGCATAGGTAGCTTCCACACTAGAGGTAAAGATTTTTAAATATAGTTAAAAATAGAATAATACGTTGGTTTCAAAATATTTTTTGTCAATATTTATTAACTCTCTTATGTATATTTATTTGGTGTTTTATAGTGCTTATCAAGGGTGCAAATGTCCTAAGTTGATTATGTCACACTTTCGGCCATTGACTTTACTAGAAAGCTTTGCGGTATGATATTTTGCATAGCTCTTATTTACAATTTTAATTGAACCTATTCAAGTCGTTTAGATTTTGATTTTTTTGACATAGATTTAATATTACATATTTGTTTCTCTTGTGTTAATTTGGTTTATGTTTGGTTACCCCACCTGGCTTGAGGACATCTCATGTGTAAAAGGCATCTTCTAGCACATCGAGATAGGAAAAGATATCCTCACGAACACCCAAACACCAAAAGGTAATTTAGTACAATTTAAATTTATTTGTGGAAATATATTGTGATTAAACATGTATATGTAGATTGATGAATGCACCTGATATTTTTGTTTTATATAATTTGGGTTCATAGAATTTATGAATGCAATTGATCTTGCAGAGGTTCAAGAGAGGGAAGAGGTGACATTTTCATATTCACTTTCGTTGCATTCTTGTTTGTTTGAAATATCTAAATCCTTCCTCTATGACTATAAAATTTGTTATAATTTTTCATATAGGAAATTATGATAGCTGCTTCATCAATGACAATGCCTCCTAAGAGTACAAGATAACCATTTGAGCCTCCAGTATACATTTTTTCTATATATCTTAAACATATGTGTTTAGATATAAGTACATACATTTTTAGTTTGTAAGTGTTTTTCAAATACTTCAAGTTATTAACTCGTATTAATTATCTTTTACCTATTATAGCCCCTGTTCACAACTTCCCAATAATCCTCTACCATTCCATTTCATTAGAAGTCTCAATCATCACAGATGGGGTCCAACATAATGGAGGGAAGAGCTATGTATGTCTTCTTAGTTAAAACCCTCTTGTCAACTCATTTTTGATTTCTTTCTTGTTTGTTTGAAATCCCTAATTCCTTCCTTTATGACTATAATATCTTCTATCATTTAACATATAGTAGATGATCGTAAATGATTCATCACTCATTGTGCCTTCTATGATTATAGGAGATCCATATGAGGATCTAGTATGAATTTGTTTTTTAGTCCATGCAATTTTAGTTTTTTAGTGTTTCTCAACATACATGTTATTAACTTGTATTAATTTTGTTTTACCTGTTACAGCCACCTTCACAACTTCCCATGGATCCTCTACATTTCCATTTTATTAGGAGTCTCATTGACCCAAGAAGGGGCCCATCATATTTACTACACAACCCAAAATAAGAAGAAAGAAATGAGGTAATCAATCCTTTAACTGTAAACAAATTACCATCCAGTGTTTACTTATTTTGATGTTATTTTGAGAAAAGATATATGATTTAGCATTTGAATTGTTCTTGTACAGCCACCTATAGAACGATGTATTGCTTCGAAGAGGCTCGATTTTGATGATCCATCACAGTCATAGATATTAATAGAGACATACAATTCTAGTTGTGGTCATTGAAGGACCTATATATGGAATATGACACATTTTTGTAACTCCTATTTTTGAGTTGGCATTTATGCCATTTTTGTATAAATACACATTACTGTTGATTTTTATACATATGAAACTTGACATTCAGTCTAATTTATTCGTCATTTTCATATCTTTGTACTTTAAAACATAGTTATTTACAATTGAAATGTGATCCAACTTATTCATTGTGTGTATGTCTTGATACTTTGAAAGATACATATTTACAATTCAAATGTGATCCAATTTATTCATTTGGTGTATAATTTTAAATGGTTAATTAATACATAATAAAATGTAAACATGTTTATTATTGGAGTCATATTGTCCTTAGATTAAAAGTGAGATCTTAGATTATTCAATGAAGAGTTACATTTATACTGAAGTATAGGGAAAAGAGAGAATAAATAAAATGTATGGCATTTGTTGGTATCATTATATAGGATTTCAAGATAGATCCTACTCCATCATTTTACCATTAAAGGAAATATTTTAGTACAACTAGAACCATACAATATATTAATGGTCTTATGATAATTAAAGAATGAAGTTCAGACACAAGTTCCTTCGACACCACCAAATTTCATTGTTGGACCATGGCACCTGCACATAATTTGTTTGAACCTATAGGGCCATGTTAGGCCCCTCTACAATAAACTATCTCAGTTTTTGAAGACTCGGAGTCATTTTATAGGGTAACAATTTTTATGTTCATGCAAAAGGTGTCAGATGCACTTAGTGCAATGTTTCCAAATAGCCCATATCATTTTCTTTTCATCATGGGAATAAACGAGGACCTCAATCACATCGAGTTAGGTGGATTTACCCTAGGAATGGTCCCACTTTGACTCTTGCCATGTAGGAATGCTTAGAGACATATCATGTCGGCGATGTCCCTTATGTACCCTAAGTGAAAAAAATCATCAAACATAGATGGGATATTTATTGGAAAATATGGCACCTACACATGATCCATTCAAACTTATAGGATCATGTTATGCCCCTCTGCAATAACCTATCTTGTCTTTTGAAGACTCTAAATCATTTTTGGAAGTAAAACATTTTTTTGTTCATGAAAAAAGTGTCACATGCACTTAGTCAAAAGTTTCCAAGTAGCCCATATCATATTCTATTCGTCATGGGAAAAAAACAACACCTCAATCCTAATAATCCCACTTTTCCTCTCAGCACGCTAGAACGATCAACGACATACCCTACCAACGACATCCCTTGTGTACCCTAAGTACAAAAATGTAAAAATTTGACGTATTTATTTTTTGCAAACCGTAACACCTGTGCACAATCCATTTAAAATTATAGGGCTTTTTTAGGCCCATCTACAATAACCTATCTTGGTTTTTGAAGACTCAAAGTCATTTTTGTAGGGTAACAACTTTTTTGTTCATGCAAAAGTGTCAGATGCAGTTAGTGCAAAGTTGCCAAGTAGCTCATATAGTGTTCTATTTTTCATGGGCATGAACCGAAATGTCAATCCTATCTATTTGGGTGGCTTTACCCTAGGTATAGTCTCATTTTCCCTCTCAGCATGTCGGAATGCTTAGCGACATACCCCACCAACAATGTCCCTTGTGTACCCTAAGTGCAAATAATTTTTGCACTTTGACAAACTATTTATTGCAAAATGTGGCACCTACATATGATTTTTTTGAACCTATAGGGTCATTTTAGGTCTCTCTACAATAACCTATCTCTTTTTTTCAAGACTCAGAGTCATTTTTGCAGGGCAGCAATTTGTTTGTACATGTAAAAAGTGGCAGATGCACTTAGTGCAAAGTTGTCAAGTAGCCCATATCGTGTTCTGTTTGTCGTGGGATCAAACTAACACCTTGATCACATTTGATTGGGTGGATTTAGCTTAGGAACAGTCCCACTTTGCCTCTCTACATGCTAAAATGCTCAACGTCATACCCTACTGGAGATGTCCTTGTGTACCTTAAGTGCAAAAAATTATCAAACTTGTATGGACTATTTCTTGAAAATTGTGGCACCTTTGCATGATCTGTTTGAACCTATAGGTTCATGTTAGGACCCTCTACAATAACCTATCTCATTTTTTGAAGACTTGGATTATTTTTTACAGGGAAGTAATTTGTGTGTTCATGACAAAAGTGTGAGATGCACTTAGTGCAAAGTTGCCAAGTAGCCCATATCGTGTTATGTTTGTCATGGGAACGAATTGACACTTCAATTGTATTTGAATGGGTTAATTTACCCTAGCAATGGTCCCATGTTTCCTCTCGGCACACAAAATGCTCAGCAACATACACTATTGGTGATGTCCCTTACATACCCTAACTGTCTAATACATACCCTAACTGTCTAAAATCGTAAGAAGAAAGATATGCATGTGAGTCTATGTCAGATGATGATGATGATGATGATGAATAATTTCTATATAATAGTATCTCAAGTAGTGAGATAAGCTCTTCAGTGCACATGTACATTGACAAAAAATTTCAAACGGAGAAGTAACAAGTGTTGTGGAATTATCCACTAAACAATGTGAAATGAAGCCTCAAATTAGCTCATTAGGAGGATAATATTGTAAGTCCATTTAATCCAACACTCTTCCATCTAGTGGGAAATATTCCCATACCATTTTATTTATATCTAATCATTGTTGAACTGTCCAAATAGTGACAATCAAAATTAAAAAAATTCATCTATTACTTGAAGTTGCTCATTATTTATGAACATATAAAAAGGAAGGGATTCTAATCACAAATGCCTTGCTAAGTTTTATATGTAAATGGATGCCATTGGACAAGGTCCCTATATTATTGATCTCTAAATGAATGTCTCACTATTATGGAGAAACAATCAAGTCTGATTCCACTTGATGTTGTGATGTCATCATGAGAAGGCTCTAGGTTGCCAGTCCATTGTTCCCTACTGGAAAGAATGATATTTTTCTCTTGATTCTGAGGTGAAATATTTTTATATGTTGATCAATGAGTACCTACAAGGTCAAGAAGTAGAGTTTTTTAATGTGAGCCTTGAGACTCTGCATCATAGAGTACAATTGTGACCAAAATATCTTTTTTCCCCTTTTAGAGTCCAGGTAGTAAGGAATATTTTAATACCTAACATTTTAAACATCTCCCACCATTAAGAGAAATGTACCCAACAAGCCAAATCTCCAAAAGTTCTTTTTGGTTGTATATATCAGTCATATACATGGATAGTGCAGTGCTAGGGAATCATCAAACTGCCCACAAGCTTATCAAGAACCATGCAACCATTCTATAACTTATTATGGGAAACAATTATTATATAACTTACATCAAATCTTTAACATTATAAAACAAAATTTTCTTAAGTTCAGATAATTAGTACATCAAATTAAACTAGCATTGAAGATTTTTTCCAGTGGAAATTTTATATCCAATTGCTTATAATGACCCTTGTCCAATTAATTGCAAACACTGTATAGTGATAAATTATATTTTAAAAATTAAATAATATCTTCAATAGGTGAAGGGAGTTGGAAGCTACTTTTTATAATATTTTTCAAGTAGGGTGTTAATTACAAACACACAAGCTCTTTGTATAGTGAAAAAGTAATAAACATTTGAGTACTTGGAAAGCAAGAATGTTAGTGGTACAACTGATCCCAATGGATTGTGGCTATCCATGTCACTGTTACATATCTTGACACTATTGTATGCACTTTATTTACAAATTTCCTCATTGTTTTCAGGCACCCAAGCTTCAAATTTTCCACTGCATTGGTACTGGAACTTAAACTTATGAGTTATGTACTTTATTTTATAGGAGATGTGTCTCCACCACTCAAATCCCCTTCCCACCAGTAAAAACTTAGAAAAGAAGTTTTGTAAAACTGGAGCATTGATTGAGGTCGCATTGGAGCTCTGAGTTTTAAATCTTTATTTGAAAATATGTTTTTGGTTATATAAGGGGTGCGGGAGTGTTTCTAGGACCCCGCCTCCTTTAAAAACCTAAAAAAATTTGAAATTCTTATTATTTTGGTTGAAATAAACATATAGAACATTTGTTTTGCTATAGGGGACACCTTTCCATCCCTAGGATAGTCAGGGGATGTCTGAGACTTCCTTGGCCACCCCTGAGGAAGGATGTCTAAGTAATCCTTGGACGACGACAATATTGCATTCCTATTCATCACCAATTTTAGAGATGTGCTCACAGAAATTTCATTCAAATTACATATCAAGGGACCAATAAATGGATATTCACTAACATCCCACCATCCTGGAAACATTCCTGGGGATGGGGACGAGGACAAATGAATGGAACAAGAAATTAGGAATAGTGGTTTCCATTTTGAGTAACCTAAAATCATAATTTGCAAAAATTTAAAATCTTAAGTTGTAAATTGTAAAAAAGAATGTCATATGAGTCACACAATTATATGTAGCTTAGATAGTGTGTTATTTACCTTTTATACCCAGCACATTGCTACTTCCATTTTTTTTGTTGGAAAAAGGCATTCATAATAAATATATAGTAAAATACACCAATAAATATATAAAAGAGATCTATGAAATGGAATCATGAAGTTGATTTACATTTTGAAGATGTTATCCACATTACAAGATATGTTATGAGGTGAATGGATAGAATTTGGGTTCTTAACAAAAAAAGAACTAGGCATAGATATAGAATCTTTGACCCATCGAGTGCTGAAAGTAACTGTGTCTTAAAAGTGCAAAACTGTCAAGAAATTCTAGAAAAATAAATTAAAAAAATGTAACATAAGGAAAAAATTCTTACAATTTTCTAGCTCTCAAAAGCCTCATTAACACCATGTCATTTCACTATAGAGATCCTTGATAACAAGATTTATAAATTACATGATCTAGAGTGATTTGTCCTATTCATTTAGTAGTTTACTGGTTTGTCCTCTTTGTTAAGTAGTTTACTGGTTTGTCCTCTTTGCCAATGATCTGCTCTATATGTCAAAACAAAATTTGAATATTTTGACTCATTTGGTGTCATAGTGTGCTATCTACTCTTGATTGAAGTGGCTTACCTTGTGGCGATTCCCGTCATGTGCATATTACATACCACATTGCCCCATCTTCGATCGACAATAGTAACCAACCACTACTTTTATGAAAGTTACCCACTTTATCAATGCTAAAATGGATGAAATCAGTAATGTTATTTCTAGTGTGAGTATAATATAGGCATTTTATTAGGCACATATGGATGAAAAAGATGAATGAATGTCATTACTTCTTCACTGCGTTCGTTAGAGTTTAACTGGTAAAAGTTCTCAAATTATATATCTTATACAATGACTGTCAAATTTCATGTACATCTACATGTTGCAAGTGTGTATGCGAGAAGAGACAGTAAACAACTAGAAAGACCCAATATTGTTGTTGAATTGAAGGATCTCCTGAACTTGTTGACTATGTATACTCATTTTTCTAAGAAGCCATTTCATCTATTTTTGGAGGCAACTGGTTATTCCAAAGAGTATGCACTTCTTCAAGAGCCTAAGGCAGGGTAAGATGCTTGAAATGCAAATTTGTTAGGAAGTTAATTCTTTTTGTGATGAAATCATTTTTAGATATATTTTTGTTAAATTACAATATATTAGAGAAGATGAATTATTATCTTGGAAAATACTAGAAATTTTAAACATACAAATTGAACAATGCAATAGATATTGAAATACATATTATTGAAGCACATCTCACCTACATAATAAAATCCATGTCTGGAAAGAAATGACATTACTAACTCCATTCTTTTCTTGTTTGTGATATGCAACTTTTGAAGCCTGCGTTTACTATTTTAGTCAATGATAAATCACATTCTTTTCTTCTATTGATTAGAGGGACTCATATTATTAAAGATAGATTGACAGTAGTTACTAGAGCTATTGTAACATTTCCTCACACTGTTCTTGGTGAAGGCGGTGTAAGTAATTTAGTGCTAGGCTATGAACACTGTGGGATGGTCGCTAATACTTGTTGGATATCATGGCTTGCAATCCCTTGCCTGATTAAGGACTTGGAAAAATATCCTGATTATAGGATAAAGGTAAATAAGCTTCCATTGTCACTAAAAAGCATAAAGAAATGAGTGTGTAGAAAATGGGTAAATATTTTCCCCTAACATTGCCATCTACCAATGATTATTTTCTACTCTTACAAATGTAGAAAAGTAATAGATAATGACCAATTTAAAGGTGGATTTTAGTGTAAAATGAAATAATGATATCACTGGCTGGACCACCTACAAAATCATAATATACAATGCATTAACAAAAATGTTGTTTATGACTGTATGCCACATATAATTAAGTCTTTTAATCAAGGCATACAAATACTTATAAGATAATTGTGTATGATACTTTTAATTTTATTACATAAATGCTACCAATGACTCAGTTGTTGTGAATGCCTCACGTATTAGAAACTTAGCTTGATTATAATGCATGGGAAAGCCATTTGTCTTCAATTTTGTGAGAGTCCATGTATTTTTGAATGACATAAGAATTTTCTTAATCAAATTTCTTTTTTGTTCTTTGTAGGAGGTCCAGATTTAGCAAACAAAATATCAATATAATTTTTTTCACATGAAACGTGTTCTCTTCTGTATGGACTAGTGATTTTGATGTTTGGTTGAGTCGTAAACCATTCTAATTTTATTTGATATTAAAAGTATGGAGAATGCCGAGTCTTCTAAAAATTCAACTCCATATAATCATAGGAAACTTCTATCATAATTGCAACTAATCAAAACTTTGCAATGACTACCACAGTTTTTAGAACAATTGGACAAGAATCTCAAAATTCAGAGTCTTCAAGAACTTAAGATCTTTGTCATACAGTTTGGAAGGAAAATTTTGACTCATTTTATACCTAATTCAAATTCTATTATCATTGTATCCTTTCCCATATGTCTGCATTAGGTAAATCAATCAGTTTACAGTCACAGTCAGTTTGAATTGTGTAGTAGTCACGCTAAAACACTAGATTGTTCTCCATAGACACCACTTCCCAATCTGAGATACAAAAAACTTCATGAATGGACATATCAATTTCGATTTTAAGAGCTACATCATATTATTTCAAATTTATGATCATTTCTCTTTAGTGTTTGTAAAGAGCATTTGTGTGGTAAGTTATGGTTTAATATTTTAAATGCATGTGTTTCTATTATGTCTTTATTATCAGTTTAGCAGAGAGAGGATTGCATTCTTGTTATATTTGATACTATTATTCCATTGCAGTCCAGAACAAATATTGCATTGCAGACACTACAACATATACAAGGCGTGAAAATAGAAAAAGAAAAGAAAAAAATATGAGTAGCACAAAGGTACGTTTTTTCTTTCAATGCAGTAAAAAATTTAATAGAGGATATTTATAACTTGGTAACATTGAATAAATAAATAGTTTTTTAAATATTAGCTCATGTTGATGTCTTAGAATAGAATCTATGGGTGTTTCTCTCAATATAGTAGCAGGGATCAATAAAAGGTATTATATTTTTGCAATATGTTAATAATTTAGAACAACCCATATTCTATTCAATCTTCATATAAGGTATTGAATTTATTTGCTTATTAAGATGCTTTCATAGTATTCAATTATCTTTTTGTGATTTGAGGGGTGGAATGAACAACCATTCTCAACAACTATGAGACATTATCATTTGTTGTAGGATCCACAAGATAAAACTTGCTGTGAGGATTGACTTCTTTTCCTACTCTGTAGCATTCTTGGAAGTTAACACAACTTTTTTAAGGGATTTTTCTTATTTTTGAAAGTGTTGTGAATTTGTTACTCATTATTAGACAATGTAGCAACACTCAAAAATCACTTAATTTATTTGTATTTTCTTCCATTCTGTCCATTTTGCAATTACTAATTCGACAATCATTATTAGACAATTTTGGATTTTCAGATTTTAAAATTCAATTATGACATCCATCCCAGATCTATTATTTTCTAGTTTCATATGACAACAATATAAACTTTCTAGCATTTATGATGTCTTTTTGCAATTCAGCCACCAGATGGAAGAGTTATCAAAGATGGGTTAGGACATTTTCCAGCACCTGAATCCTTATTCAACCTAGTCAGTTATTTTCTCTTTCACACATTTATCATCGTACGTTTATCAGTACATTGTATATTTTTAACATTCCATATTTGAGTAGCTTTATAGTACTAAAGCATAGAAAAAAATACTAGATATAATGGACTAATAGTAATTTTATGCTTTTGTTATAGGGTATTATTGTTCTTTCTAAAAAATGACATGACATTTACAATAGACAAAAGTACCATGTGCCCTCAAGTATATTGTGTATTTATTTCCTCCCTCTAGAACACATATAGACACCACCAAATTCCCATCTACATATAATTGTTGTCAACTATACTGCAAGACCCTTTATGTGAACTACATATTCCCAACATTAATTTGTGAGGCCCTTCCCAAATTACTAACATAGTCTATGGTATAATAGCCAATAATGTAGGTCTGAAGACATGGAAATAAGACTTCATGACTCTAAGCTGCCTTCTAATATTGTCTTACTATTAGCTCATCAGCAAAATAGTGAGAGATCATGAGATAATTTTCAGTAAACCATAAATAAATGTAAAAATGACCAAAGGATATGAAAAAAATTGTGATGTAAATTTGAATAATTGAAAATAGTATTAATGAAAAGCAAAAAATAAAATAAAAAAGGCTCTCGGGGGGATATGAAGAACACACTAACACAATGAATTTTGTGTAATGTAAAAAACATACTGAGACTAAACTTTTGGATATGTTTTTTATTGTTTTCTCATACTCCATGTGCTACATAATGCAAGCCCCCCAAAATTTGATGTTTTCTAGAGAAAAATACAACATATGTAGTGTAGTTTCTGAGTTTTGTATAAAACATACGCTGCCACTAGTAGAACAGAATACATTATAACCAAATGGCCTTTAAGGGCTCCTTTTGATAAGGTCTTTCGCAACACCTCCTAAAAAATTAGCATGTCTTATAACATGAGTTATAGTTGCATGTGTTTGTATTTGAGAAGGATCATTGATGACATGTTTTATAAATTCTTGAAAATTGTCTTCTTTGAGTGGGTGGCTTCCATATTCGACTATCTTCTTATTTTTTGCCTTGATTTGATTCTTCAAAGAATCTTACCAGTAGAGAAATAGTTCCTCCAGGTCTTTGAAGATAGGTGGTGATTTGAAAGGAAAGAAGAAAATTCTAGGTACAATGTCATGCATTGAAACTATATGACAAAAGCAGGGAGACCAGTTTTCTCTTTGAATTACTTTGGAAAATATCTTATCTTCCACCAATAGACACCCAAATGTGAAACACAGTGGAGAAAATTTAGGGTTTCGATAAGTATGAGATATATTCTAGATCAATTCAAATTTTAATATTACTACCAGTATTCAATTGTGTAGGTTGTGATATTGACTAATTAAACATGGGTCAAAGATACATGACACATTTCCTTGCAATTAGGGACCATGAGGATATGTTACCCCTAGCTTTGTAGTTAGTGAGTTTCTTTGTTCAATACTCTTCCATCTCTGTTTACACCTTGTGACTGTGATCTCTCAAAAGTATCTACATTTTCTTATGACAACATTCATAAACCCTAAAAAATTCAGCAACCTCTTCAAAAATAATGACAAACCTTGAAGAATAGTAAATTAATCATGTCTAATAAAAAGCACTAGTATACATGGTATGATTTTTCTTTAAAGAGTACTAGCTCAATGGAACAACACCTGCTTTACAATCAGGAGGGCGTTGATTTGATTCCATTTTGCCCTAATGTGACTAAATTAATCACTAAATATATGACTAAATCAATGACTAAAATGTTTAATAGTAAATTTAGTTGCATTATAAATAACTGCAAATTAACTACTAATAGTCACGTGACTAAGTTTATTCATTTATATATAATTTTTAGTAGTTTTTTAGTCACATATTATTGTTTTTATACTAGTGAATAGATGTCTTAGATGTTAATGTATTGCAATGTAGATAAAGGATAACAAAATGAAGGGGAGAGGCCTCCTTTTATAGTGATTTCAGGTTTTAATTTTGCGGGGGCCGACCTCCTTGGGTGGGAAAATAAAAATATCATGCATCAGGCATGAAACCCACTAATTTAAAACCCCGAAGGTAGGTCGAACGAGGTTCAACCTATAACCAAGAGGGTATATTTTAAGGAAGTCTTAAGGGTCCCAAGAAGTATTAGGGGGCTCGAGGCAAAAAGGAGAGAAAAGTGGTAAAATCAACCATAAACACATCCATAATCGAGGATATCACTAAAATGGGATCCAAATAGGTCCTAGAGCTGCCAAATTAATGGGTGCTAACTTTTTAGACCTATACACCTTTCTTTCAAGATTTGTAACTTAGCTTGCTTGACACATGCATCTCTTCCATGAAGATTTTCTAGCTTTGTCCAAATTCGATAAGTAGTCTCCAATTGCATCACATTTGTGTACTCTGTATCTGATAGGGAACTTAGCAATGCTTCCTTTACTCTATACGCAAATTTCTTCTTTTCATCTAGTTTAGTCGTAGATAGATTTGTAGGAGAAGTATATGAGCTCTTTGTAATGGTCTAGTAATCTTCTGTAATGCATATTAGATGAGTGATCATGCAAGTTTTCCATAAAGGGTAGTTTGTGCCTTCAAACCTTGGACTAGTGTCCTTGTAAGCTATCATATCAAATCTCCCTCAAGTTATTAGGCTTCCTTCAAGGGACCAAGTTTTGATACCAATTGTTGCTAATATGTTAGTGAACAACTAAGAGGGGAGGGGTGAATTAGTTGTTCCCAAAACTTCAAACTTCAAACCTCAAGACCTTAGTCCTTAAAACCATTAACCTTAAATACCCTAAATTCATTTCTGATTACTTGAAAAGAAAAAATGCATGTATCCACTAATCAAAATCACATCCACACAATTTGACACAAGATTTTTATCGTGGAAACATTATTAGGGGAAAAACCATGTTGCGACTGATTACCCACAACAAATAAGTATTGTGTTAGAAGTATAAACCTATTACAATGTATGGGGAATGCACATGCATTCAGGCTCACTACCTAGAGCTCACTGCTCAAATAAAAAATCTTTGGGCTACAACCCTAATGAAGGCTCACTGCCTTACAATATGATCACTATAATGATCTAGAGTTTTGTGAACTGAAAAAATGACATCTTCCTTATGTCTGATACAACTCTAATGCAGAACAATACAAATCTTTGTTCAAACCCTTGTTGAAACAATTCTGATCACCATTAAATCAGTCGCTTCCTGTGCTAGAAACCTCTAGCATTCACATCCATGATCTACACCTTTAATTTTACCTAATTCATCATCTTATATCAAGAGCTAGGTTGACAAAACCTAATTAATCATCTCTTTAAATCATCTAGCCAAATCTCTTTTGGAAGTGGACCAGCGTCCCTTTCAGGATTCATGACATGGTTTAACAACCTCCTATGTCTTCTATAAGTCTAGTGGTTGTATTGGACATTGATAGGTCAATCTTTTGGTGCAATGACAACCACTACTTGTAAAGAGTGGTATCAGAGCTTGGTCGTAGTTTTGAATTAAGTAGGCCATGGTGAGTGAAGCTAGGAGGGGGATTGTTGGTAGTGGTTCAGCATCCCTTGTGAGATTTGTGACATGGTTTAATAACCTCTCATGTCTTCTATAAGTCTAGTGGTTGTATTGGGCATTGCTAGGTTGATATTTTGGTGCAACGAAAACCACTACTTGTATCAATATCATGTTCAAATCCATCTCTAACCATAAAAC
Organism: Thuja plicata; assembly: GCA_018584345.1. Classification (NCBI taxonomy): domain Eukaryota; kingdom Viridiplantae; phylum Streptophyta; class Pinopsida; order Cupressales; family Cupressaceae; genus Thuja; species Thuja plicata. Next base: position 51,930 of record MU224096.1, on the reverse strand, counting down.
CATAGTCTTGAGCTAAACCAACCACCTCAAGATCATAAATCTCCCAGATTTCATGATTTTATACTTGGGCAACATGATTTACCAATTAAGTCAGCCAAGAACACAAGATAATAATAAAAATATTATTATTAACCAAAAATTCTACCAATTTGATCCTTCTGATCCACGTGTATCAAAAAATCATCAAGCACATACTTCAATAATATCCTATAGAATCATGATAAACACTCAAACACACGAATCCACCACATCCATTGGATTTTCCAGCCTTTTTTCACTTAACCTGAAGAACACTATCAACAATTCTCCGAGACAATTTAAAAATATGTCATCCAGACCTCTAAAGTAAAACAAATCCCTCTGAATTAAGCACACATTTGTATGTTCCAAACACACTCCTAGGTTCTCTTCATGAAATTCTAACTTGATTGTGCACAATGAACCTCTTTTTTTCTTCTTGTCAATACTGTATATCACCCTGTCTGCCAGTCATCAATTCTGACCTTGAATCATGCCTAAATATTCATAATATCCTTTGAAACTTAGATTGAACTAAGTACTAACCTTCTTCAATAATATCCCATGTGTGTGACCTCATATCTATAATATATGATTCTCACTGGACCTCAGACCATCCTGTTCCACTGGCTAACCTGCAATAGTTAAGTTAGCAACAAACAAATAGATATTTTGATCAATTCCTTTGATTTCTCTGATTCCTCTTATATCTTCTTTGATTCCTCTAATATGTTAAAATCAATTTCAACACATCCAATTATGATAATATTCCAACTGAGTCTTCCAAAAGTGTCCTAAAAATTTAGTGTCTTGATCAGAGACAATGCTCCTAGGTATTCCATGTAGTCTAACTATCTCCTTGAAGAACAATTTGGCAATATTAGTAGCATCACTTACTTTTGTACATGGAATAAAATGATCCATTTAAAAAATTGGTCAACTACAACAAATATTGAATCACGTCCTTCTTGAGTTCTTGGAATCGCAAGTACAAAGTCCATACTTATGAAATTCCATGGTATGTTAGGAATTGCTAATGGCTGATACAAACCTACATTCTGGCTACTTCCTTTTGCATGTTGGAATACTTTACACCTCTCCATAAAATTCTTAACATCATTTCCCATACTTGGCCAATAATAATATGAAATTAATTGAGCTAGTATCTTGTTTTGTCCAAAATGCCCTGCTAAAATGCCAGTGTTTCTCCTTTAATAGGTTCTCTCTCATAGAACTCCATGGAATTCAAAGTTGGTTGCCTTTAAATAGTAGGCCCTCTTGTATCATGTAGTCAATACAAGGAATTATATCACTACCAAGGGGATTTAATCAAGCCTCGTATGCATCTTTGAAGTCCCTATCTTCCTTGTACATCTCCTTCAAGTCATCAAATCCCAATATGCTCACTTCAGACCCCTGCATGATTAAAATCCTTCTACTCTGAAAATCATTTTCAACTTTGTTGGAATGGCAACTCTAGTTCTTAGTGAGCAAAGTAAAACTTTCAAAAATTCAATCCATTTGACATGTCTATAGCTTAGCTTATGTTGATTACTGATAAATTGTAAAGTAGGATTATCAGTGAACAAAACAAATTCCTTAGGTGTGAGATAGTGCCTCCATTTCTTCAATGCTTGTACGATGGTATAGAACTCCTGATCATATGTTGAATATCTCTTCTTTGCATCATTGAACACTTATAGCGGTCCCACTGAAATCACATTCAACTTGAAAAGGCTCAATCAAATTAGGTAAAGTTTGTATACGTTAAATGTGGCCTTCTTATTTAACCATACACTTCAACATAGTCCTTATTCATTAGACACACATAGAAATGAATATGATTTATTCATTGTGCATGCCTGTATGATTCAACATGTTGCCTCCTATCTAGATAGGGTTTTGAATGGCTCTAAGAACAAGAGTCTCACAACCTAGACCAGTCTAAGAATGGAGGATTTTTCTCCATGAATGCAATGCAAGATTAATCTAAGAATGAAAGATGCAAGATTAATCTAAGCTAGAAATGAGATTAAACTATGACATGATTTGAAAGAGATTAATCTAAGAAAATGAAACTAATCTATTGCAAATGAGATCTTAATAGAAATGAGATTATGAACTATAAAAATGCAGTAGCAATTCATTATTCTAACAATGCATCCTTTTGAATAAGAAATGAGAGTTCTCTTATAGACTAAGAGTCTTCTTAGAATAGAAAGTTTCCTTTGAAATAAAATAGATAACTCATTAAAAAGCCAGTTCAGATTAGCAAGTTTTCTTTAAAAGAAAGTAGTGAACTGTTTTCTTTTTTATTTTAATTGTTTTATTTCTCTTTTAAAGCACAGTTAATTCAAAGTTTCTATTTCTAAACTGGAGAGAAGATTTTTGAGAGAATATTAAATTAAATAAATAGAATGTGACCTCATAAATATATTTTCTCAATTATTTGAATAATTAAATTCAATTATTGAAATGAGGATATTTATTTAATAATTAAATATTATTTATTTCCTTTTTATTTATTTTAGCTAAAAGAGGTGAATTTAATTTAATTAAAGTGCTAGGACTTTATAATTAAATTAATTCAATAATAGGGTTTCTTTAGCTAATTGATATTTTAGGAATTGAATATAATGTTATTATTAGTACAGTTTTAGGATTTTTTGCATTTGGCACTTAGGTCAAGTAGAGTCAGTCAAAACTCATAATTGCCTAGTACAATAGGACTTTGATGATTCAGAAGAATGACAAATGCAACAAAATTGGTTAGGTTTGCAAGATGCCAATTTTGAGGTGTTACATTTTTTCCCTCTTTGAATTGATGTGGGAGCAGTGCATTGATTCAAAGAATAGGCTGATGTCTGAAGCACAGAAGAATAGATTTCTAAAATTGATGATGCAAAGATCGATTGATGAAGATTTCATAGCCATCTCCAGGACAGAGCTTAACTCTTTGAAGTCTAGGTTAGATTTCCAAGATGTTGGTCAAGTAGTATTTTCGAGGGTCATCTCCAGAATGAAGCTTGATCCTCAGGGATCTGGGTTAGATTGCCCTGATACCTAATAGATTAAGATTTTGAGAATCATCTCAAGAGCGAAGCTTGATCCATAGGGATTTGAGTTAGATTTCTTAGATACCTAATAGATTGATATCCATCAAAAGACTATCCCCAGAATGAGGCTCAACCTTCAGGAGTCAGGGTTAGATTGCCCCGATACCTGTCCATAAAAAGATAATCAATAGAGATATTTAGGACTATCTCCAAAATGAAGCTTAGTCCCCCAATATCTAGGTTAGATTTCCCAGACACTGGTTAGATCAAGTTTCAGAATTATCTCCAGAATGAAGATTGATTTTCAGGAGTAAGGTTACATAGCCCCAATTCCTAATAGATGTGTTTTCGAGAATCATCTCTAGAACGAAGCTTGATCCTCAAAAATCTGAGTTATATTGCTTAGATAATTAATAGATTGAGATTTTGAGAATCATCTCCAGAATGAAGCTTGATCCTCAGGGATCTGGGTTAGATCACCCCGATACCTAATAGATGACGAGATGTAAGGAACAAAGATGCCCCTATTGATTGTGGAGTATCCAGTTTTGACTATGAAGTATGAAAAATAAACATGCCCCAAGTGATGAGATACCCCTAGCAACAGGGATTTTTGAAAATTAGATCAGATTGATAAAAATACATTCAATGATGTAATCATCCTACGCCTTGGGGGCGAAATAGAAGGATGACATGTCATAATGGTGATTGAGGGTGAGAAATCACAGATAGATGTTGAATTAGAGATCAAGAAGAACTCAGAATAGATTACGGAAGAACCCTAAAGATTCAGAATCAATTTTGAGCAATTTTTAGGTCTGGTTGACCAAGTTTGACTAGGGTTGACTAGAGTTGACCATAATTGACTTTTGATGAAAAGAGTCAAAGATTTGAGAAAATGATGATAGGATAAGATTTTGACAAGAAAGTGACATCAGAAAGGCGACTGCACAAGCGTTTGATTGCGTCGGTCCCAAAAATTTTAAAATGTGGTTTTGAGCGATATAGGAGTGTTAGATTTCAATTTTGATCATGAAAATAGATTCAGAGTGGTCGATTTAGCTAATATTGAAATTTTCATGTAAATCGGAGCACTTTTGAAAATTAGGTCAAAACCTATATATATGCCAAAAAGGTTATTTTCAAATCATTTGCATCTGTTAACTTTTGAGAAAAAGAGCTCTAAGCGAAAATGGTGGTCCCCGTGAGTACTCATCAATTCAAGTGATCCAGGCGTCATAGTCAGCCGGTAGCATATGGACCTCTAGTAAGTGGTCAATTTACCTCTCTGTCAATGCAAATTTTACTACTTTTGGTCGAAGTTTTGCATGTTTTTGTCATTTTTAAGAACTGTTACGTAGGTTCTCGCGCGAGGAACTAGTTTCTTCTTGCGCCCCATAAAGAAAGCTCACGCAAGGAATTGCTAAAAAGTAAATCCTCACAGCTATCAGTGGGCATCCTCACACAGGAGGGTACCGACATCTCATGTGAGAAACCACCCAAAAGGGGGTTTTCCCGTGCGGGTCATCATGAAACTTTGTGCAAGCCCAAATCATCGTGCGGGTCGAAAAGTCTTCGCGTGAAATGCTGCTTCTTCGCATGGGGAGAATATGGCAGTTTGAATGCATAATGAGTCTACATCACATCCAATAGCATTTGCGTTAGCATTTGTACCTATGTTTAGGATGTCTGTAATGCTTTATTTTTCAGTTTTGCATTTGATTATCTTGAATCGTGAGTCGAGTACTGATTGTGTGTTGTTGTTGGCATGTCTTGCAGGTTAATTTCCTAGATATAGAATTCAGATCACATCATCCCACCATGAGTGGATTGATCCTCCAGTTGGATGATAGGGAGATAGCACATATTGACAGTTTAGGCCTTTCTCATCTCTGTGAGGTACCATAGATTCGAGTGAATCACAGACTATTGGGAGCCTTGGTAGAGCGTTTCCATTCGAAAATGAAAACCTTCCACCTTCGTCAGGGAGAGATGATAGTGGCGCACGAGGACATATATAGGATCCTTCAGATACCCTTCCATGGACCCAGAGTAGAGTATGATGTGTAGCCACGACCTGGTACAGTGGCCCTGAGGGAGATATTGTAGGATGACTTAGTCGTGGGTCAAGCTATCCCATGGGAGGAGTTGATCAGAGTGTATGGACCCGACAACTATTACCATTGGTTCTAGTAGCCTTCATTAGTTTCTACCTTATGCCAGATCATGGTTAGCATGGTTTTGAGTACAGTTGGGGTAGTATGCTACAGAGGATGCTAGGTGAGCCAGTCATATATGGATGGGGTTAGTGTATGCTGGCCCATATGTACCATGAGATGCATAAGATAGCCTATAGAGAGGTGAGGAGTATGGCAGTAGGGGTGTTTGTTTTACAAGTGTGGGCATGGGAGAACCTTCCTATTACTCAACCCGTGTGTAATGATCTGAGGGAGCCACTTGAGCCATATATGTGCAGTTACAGAGGTTTGATTACTCAGCCCGTGCTGGGTTAGATAGAGCAGTGGCGAGCTCAGCTGGATTATTTGGTAGCTATAGTATTTCGACCGAGGAGGTTGACCAAGGAGTGGGATGATGCCAGCGAGCATCTTGGTTATATTCTTTGCTCATGGCGACTTATCATCTGTGCTATTACCATTATTGAGCGGTTCCCTCTTAACCGTGTCTGGTGGTAGTTCAACCGTGCCTAGGAGATATCACAAGAGTATTGTTTGCATACTCGGATCACTGATGAGTTGAGGAAGGGATGGTTGATCAAGTTAGATATCGGGTGATGCATGATAGATGTGTGTGCATCAGCTCAGAATCGGTGGGATTGCCTGAGTGGGATTGCAGATGGCAGCATGACCGCAGAGTATACGAAATACTTTGTTACTCATCCATTACCACACTTTACAGATCCAGTGGGTATGGGTGCACTGGCCCAGGTAGTGCATCCACAGGTGCCACCTTATTAGGTACCTCTGCCTCCTCCACAGCAGATACTATAGCCATTTCCACAATAGGGACCACAACAGGGTCCTCGGCCCTGCACAGTATAGGTTGACATCCTCGCTTGGCATATGAAGATCGATCCTAGTGCAAGTGGCAATAGGAGACTGAATAGGTAGAGGACAACTTCTTAGTTAGATGATTTATAGGAGAAGCCAGAGCAAGAGGAGGCTCAGCAGGAGGAGCCCATGCAGGAGGATCAACAACAGGAGCAGCCAGGGTAGGGTCCATTTCTTGGAGACCCTTTATCACAGGTGTAGGAGGCTCTACGTAGATCCAGAGAGAGAGTCTGATCATTGCAGAGGTAGGTAGGGGACTTACAGATATAGGTGGCAGTGCAAGATGCTTGATTGATGGATAGGGACTGAGAGTTGCAAGAGGTTTGAAAGTAGCTTGCGAGGTCATGAGAGAAGACACAACATCAGGCCTCCCGAGCGGCTTACTATTATGCCACATATGTGGGGGTGGTTCCTCATGAGGCATTGTAGGTGCCTAGATTTTCCTCTTATGCTAGAGGATTAGAAGGTGCATAGGCACCACCTCC
>MU224096.1:0-40067 GCA_018584345.1 Thuja plicata | reverse complement strand
AATTTAATATTGAATATTAAATTTCATATGATTAATAATAATATAACATATATAATATATTATTATTAATCAACATGTATTATATATATTCTAATGATCATACAACTGAAGCTACAAACATTAACATCTTGGACATCCTTTTTTGATATGCTCTAAGGTGATCGAACGACACTTGCCAACGTTCATCAAGTAGTTCTAGCTCTTGTAGCTAAGATATTCTATTATCATCGTCAGTAATGAGACCCTTCAAAGAGACTCGTAGAGAAGGAATCTCAACCTCAATTGGTAACATAGCATCTGCTCCATAAACCAAATGTTGGCAAGTTGACTCCTAGAGAATACATGACTTATTTTTGTGTTTTCATTATGGCAACAAAGTCATATAAAGTTTCTGTCAAGTAAACTTGGAAGACAAAAATGACTAAGTATAGAAAATAGGGTAGACAGAGTTATGCAGTGATCAGCACACCAGCGCATGTGGGAGCGATTGAATCAGGGTATGCACATTCACATATATGTTCTATGTGACATGTACATACTAAGTCCAGACACGCATGGTACAGAATGACAATATGGATAAGTTATAGAAAGAACAATACTACTGCAATTCAGAAGATAGAGCATGGAGCCAACTTATGTTTTGGATCAACGTATAATATTTTTTTGTGTAAAGGCCAGGCACCTATAATAGTATGGTTTTAATCATGTCTTTATTATTGTAGTAAACACGCTTAAGGGAATTTTTTTGGAAGTGTTGTGTATTATGTTTTTGGGGTGACTATGGTCTTATTTTGGGTCGCGTTTATTCAGGAATGAACATATATATGTAATGATAAATTATATTAGAAGAGTTGAAGAATATGCATAAGAGAGATATAGAAGAACAATATAGAGAATTTAGTATGAGATAAAGCTCTTGAAGAGAGTAAGAGCATTAGCGCATACACGAAACTGATCAGATAGCAGTTCACTTTTGATATAGTGTATATCAACTATCAGAAGGTTGTAGCCTTCATCTTATTGAGCAATGAGCTCTGGTAGTGAGCCATATACCTTTAATAGGGTTTTGTAAAGACTCCTAATAGGGTCATTGTACTTGCATTGTAAAGACTTCTTCTAACAAGGCAAAGGAACTTTAACAGGTTCATTATACTGGTACAATATTTGTGGGTACTAATTCCCACCGGGGATTTCCTCTGATCAAGGTTTCCCCGTAATCATATCATGTGTTATGTGTTCTTGTGTTAAGCTTCATTGGATGTATATTTTATTTATGTTTAAATTTCTGAAATATAATAAATAGACAAACATTGATTCACCCCCCTCCCCCTCTTAGTGTTTCTAACAATTGGTATCAGAGCTCTGGTCCTCTGAGAGAAAATTTTAACCACTTGAGGAGATCATGGATTCAGCAGAAGCTAAACATATAAAAAATAATCTTGAAGCATCCCTTGAAGATTTAGATAGATGTGAGAAAGAAAATGAGGAACTTAAACTAAAATTTGATGGCTCACAAATGCTTATCAAAAAGTTAAGAAAAGATTTGAAAGATTGCTCTACAAATGATTTGGGGAAAATGGTCAAGAAACTGAATGAAGGAAACTTATCTTTAAAGGATAAGATAGAATAATTGAATGATCAGTTAACTAATAGCCTAACAGCTATTGAAGAGAAGAACAAAGAAAATAAATAGTTAGATGAAGAACTCATGCAAGCCAATATGAAAATCTTAGAATTGGAAAACATCAAGAATAAGATTGAATCTGAATTATTAGGAGCAAAAGACAAGATTGATAAACTTCACACAAGTTCTAATTTATTTCAATCACAGCTTTATGCACAAAAGATAAAAGGTGACACCACTGGTATGGGATACAGTATAGCTCAAATTGAGATCAATTCATTACAAGAAATAAAGAAAGCTCAAACATAATCTATAGAAGAAAAGAAAATTGAGAATCAAGAAGAGACTAAAGTAGGGCACAAGGCAGTCAACTGTGTTTGCTATGCCTATAACAAACACAGTCACTTGGAAAGAGATTGTAAAGAGGTAAGACCTTTCAATGGTTATTGTTACTCCTATAACAAGTTTGGCCACAGGGCTATACATTGCAGAACTAATCAAAGAAATCAGTCACAACAGAACCAAAGAAATATGAATCAACAAAATCAGAGAAATCAACCTCCAAGAAACTTGCAGGACATTACATGTCAGATGTGCAATTATAATGGACACACAACCAAACAGTGCAGAATGATAAATAATAACATCAAACGTCCTATCATTTGTTACTCATGTGGAAAGGCTGGACACATCTCAAGGTTCTATAGATCCAGAACTCAAAAACAAGATAATCCTAAAAAGTCACTATTTGAAGAATCACGAGAAGTCAAGTTTGTACAAGAAAAAGAAGATTCAAATAACATATGGGTCGAAGTAAAGAAGGATAGAAATGACAACAAGGTAGTAGATGCATCCATAGTGGACACATCATCTACTTCTGTATAGTTGACCTTCTTGGTCTTAGGGGGATCTATTCTAGCTCTAAAGCCCTACACGGTAGGTATACTCACCTCTGAGTATGTGTCTTTGGATTTATGTTTATGATCATAATTTCTAGTAGTATGCATGCATGCATTGTCTATAATGCATTCTAAACAAAGTTTGGAACTCTTTGTGAAAACTGTGTATGGTACCAAGCATTAAATGCAGTAACCTTTATAAAAATTAGTAAACAATTGATCATCTTCACATTTGCATTTGAGATCACATAATTTGGAAAGCACAGGAGCACTGAGCATCAAAGCACTGAAGCATAATAGATTTGGTGGTTAAGTGAATGGATAGAATTTGGAACAGAACCCTAGAAGTTGTGTCATTTCAATTTACTGTAAAACCCTACTGAATCAAGTTGTAAGTATGGCAACCCCAGTTGTATTTGACATTGCTAAAAGGAAGAGATTTTTCTTTAAGAAGCATCCATTCTAGTCCATATTAGATGATGTTGAAGGAGCATTACCTAAGACTCTACTAGGAGTCATGCACATAGAAGACATTCACGCGTACATCTACCACGAGATGGAAATAGTTGGAGACAATAGCATAGCTACTCTTATGGGTTCAATGATGAAACCAGACTATTCATTCAAGAATGAATACACACATCTCATTGATAACCCTATCTTTGAGTATTCTAATGCGCATGAATTCTACGAGCCAAAATGGGTTAAAATCTTGTTGAGAAAGATACATGATGATCTCTACTGGATTGGTGAAGTTCTTGTCTGCATTACTGTAGACCTAATCCATGACATGGTTGGACTTCCTAAGAATAGACCAGTTCTTCCAACTAGTAAGGATGTTAAGAAACAGGCTGAGAAAGCATGCTTATCCAAGAGTGATACTTGGTTACAAGTTTCAGTAGGCAATTAGACTAAATAGTGTGTCCATGACAATAGTTCTGGAAGCAATAAGGATGGTGAGAGATAACACTTAGTACAATCTCTGTGAACTATTACGCCCATAGCTGATTGAGAACATAAAGGCTACTAAGCATGAAAAGAGAAAGATATTCAGTTTTGGCTCTTTGATCATCTACCTATACTTCCACATTGTTGGTAAGGTTGAAAATATTTACCTAGATAGAAGCAAACCGACTATGTCTCAGATTTCACTAAAAGTGACATCAGAGAGCAATGTGAAGGATTCTATGGACATGGACATCAAGACATTCAGGATCAAAATGCAGAAGAGGTTCAGATTATTTGAGAAAATAGATGAGAAGTATAAGGAGACCATATGCTTTATGGTAGAGACTGACTGCACTTGCATGGAGGCAGTTGAGCCTAGAATTAAATGGATTCACCCACTTGGTTATGAAGTTGAGGAACATGTGTTGGAAGGATATGCAAAAGTCCTTTTGTCTATGCCCAAAGATCCTAATGAGCCTAGGTGGGGCACTCATAGAGAAGACAAATGAAGTCAATTCTGTCCTATACAGTGCTGATAACAAAAGGAAGGCATCTAGAATTACATCTAGCATCCTAAAAGTTCACGGGGTCACACAAGAAGACCTAGATAAAGCAAGGGAAGCTAAGATTGCAAAATAACTTGAGAAAACATCTACACAAATCAAAATAGAGAAGTCTGATGACATCTAGTAGAAGAAGAAGAAGACTGAAGAGAGCACTTTTGCACCCTCTACCACCATTGACCTAGAATCCTCTCCACCTTCTATACAAAGAAAGAAGTCTAGAGGAAGGAAGGAAGCACCCACTAGTCACCCATCCTCAAGAACAACTCGGAGCACAGTAAGAAACACTCAAGATCCTCCTAAGGTAGGATTTAGACCTAGTCTTCATGTCTGAAGGAACAAGATTGTTAATGAAGGAATACTAGATACAATTACAAAGGTTTATGACAAGTATCAGGAGATAGATAAATCTGAGATACATTCTATGATCATTTCTCACATGATTAAGTTTAAAAAGTTAGTTTTAGAACTTAAAAAAATGATACCAGAAAAATTATGGAACATTCTAGAGATAATTAAAAGACATGCAATTGAGGAAGATATGAGGATTAGAGAAGAAACATTGGATAATCTTCTCCATGTTTGTGCACATGATGAGAAGGCAATTCTATTAGATTTGGTAAAGCCTCATCTTAGAACCAAGACAAGGAATCTTCATATTATGAACAAAGAGTATGAGTTAGTTGGAAAGGAGACTGAAAAAGATTTTGCACAAGTGTTTATGGATAGCCACATGTATCCATCAACAATGCCTACAGCAAAGGTAATTCTAGTTCCCCCCAAATAGGTTACAGAACTAGTAATTTAGAATGCACGTAAGACAGGTCCATAGGTTTCAGCACCTTCAGTTTCAATAGCCTCTAATACAGAAAAAGCTTCAGGAGATACTATAGTGATTGATGATATCAAAATATCCATGAACGCCTCTGACAATGATATGGATAAAGTTGAAAAAGTATTTGTAAGCACTAAGGAGGTGTGCACTGATGACACACCTTTACAACAAGATAAAGTTCCCTCTACAGATCCAACAGACTTGAATAAAGAGGAAGATAATAAAAATAATGAAACACCAGTCATGGAGATCCCAGTAAAAAGTGAATGCATGGATACAAGTCAAAATACTATATTCACAACATCCATTCAACCATCTACTTCATTGTTGTCATGCTTAAATCCATACTCAGCAAGTCTGGATGCATGGGGAGAAGAAGACTTGATCAAGATTAGCATCCTAGCTATGGAAAAAGCCAAAGAGAAAAAAGTTATGAGAAACCCTCTCTTTTTGGAATCAATGAACATTTTGAATGATCTAGTGCCTGCAGACAAGAAAGTAACTAAAATTCAGTCAGTTGATGATGTAGACAACATCCTAACAAGCTTCAAAGAACATTTTACAAGCTTAGTAGACTCAGCTACTAGAATTACAGAAGATGAGTATAAAAAGGAAAGATTAAATGAACTGGTAAAGAATTTTACCTTAGATTTAAACTCATTAAAGATTGATCAGCCTATGTTGAAAGAGTTGGCAGCTAAAGGTAGAAATGTGATATAAAACTGCATGCACAAAGTGAAATTCACCTCTGAACATATCAAAAAGATAGAAGAGGTAGATATCTTGGTTGACAGTGTTAGAAAATTAGTTGAAACATCCATGCAAGACATGAACATCTACAACAATAGCTATCAAGGTCAGTTGGACAAGATTGAAAAGGCAAAGTTTGAGATCAATAAGATAAGAATCAGACAGACTCAACTGAGAAATGCACTAGCACCCTCCTTAGCAGTTCTGGATGAGAACATCAAATAGATTGATGCCACTATTGTCACGTATGATCAAGGTCCTTGCATGGATCTAATAAAAATGGAGAAGCTCGCATATTCTCTATGCGCCCATCTCCAAACAGTTGATGCAATGAAGGCATTTTGGCATAAAGAGATCATGTCTCTTCAGATTGTATATCCAAATGTATACATGGAGTAAGTATCTAGACACTTACAAGTTTTTGGACACCTTTGTCATTAATGTCAAAGGGGGAGTAAAGTATATAAAGAATAAGTGTATATATGGGGAGTAGTGTATGTATATGTTAGAAAGATATAATGATATACAATTCTTTTTGTGTTAAGTCAATTTTGAGTAACTTGGTCACATTCCTTTGTTGCCATTAATAAAAAAGGGGGATATTGTTGGCAAGTTGATTCCCAGAGAATACATGACTTATTTTGTGTTTTCATTATGGCAACAAAGTCATATAAAGTTTTTGTCAAGTAAACTTGGAAGACTAAAATGACTAAGTATAGAAAATAGGGTAGATAGAGTTATGCAGTGATCAGCACACCAATGCACGTGTGAGCGATCAAATCAGGGTATGCGCATTCACATATATGTTCTATGTTACATGTACATACTAAGTCCAGACATGCATGGTACGGAATGACAGTAAGGATAAGTTACAGCAAGACTAGTACTACTGTAGTTTAGAAGATAGAGCATGGAGCCGACTTATGTTTTGTATCAGTGTATAATATTTTGTTGTGTAAAGGCCAAGTGCCTATGATAGTATGGTTTTAATCATGTCTTTATTATTGTATTAAACAAGCTTAAGCCAATTTTTTTGGAAGCATTGTGTATTATGTTTTTGGGCCGACCATGGTCTTGTTTTGGGTCGCGTCTATTTAGGCATGAACATATATATATGTAATAATAATTTATATTAGAATAGATGAAGAATATGCATAAGAGAGATATAGAAGAACATTATGGAGAAGTTAGTATGAGATAAATCTCTTTAAGAGAGTAAGAGCATCAGCGCATACATGGAAATGATCAGATAGCAGTGTCATCACAACAGTTCACTTTTGATATAGTGTATATCAACTATCAGAAGGTTGTAGTCTTAATCTTATTGAGCAGTGAGCCATATATGTTTAACAGGGTTTTGTAAAGACTCCTAACAGGGTCATTTTATTTTCATTGTAAAGACCGCTTCTAACAGGGAAAAGGAACTTTAACAGGTTCATTATACTAGTACTATATTTGTGGGTACTAATTCCCATCGGGGTTTTCCTCTGATCAAGGATTCCCCGTAATCATATCATGTGTTATGTATTCTTGTGTTAAGATTCATTGGATGTATATTTGATTTATGTTTAAATTGCTGAAATATAATAAATAGACAAACATTGATTCACCCCCCCCCCTCTCAGTGTTTCTAACACCAAAGCATAGGGTGTAGCACCTGTTGGTGTTCTTATGCTTGTCCAGTATGCCCAGAGAGCTAGATTGATCTAGAGGTGCCAATCTCATCCAGATTTGTGAACTGTGCGATGCAGTATTTAAAAGATGGTCTTGTTTGATGCTTCCTCCTATCCATTACCCTGAGGATAATAGATGGAAGACCAGTGCTGAGTGATTTTAAAATTAGAGCATAGCTCCGTCAAATCCTTGTTTTTGAACTGCCCCCCATTATTAGTGATTATTGTTGAGGGTACACGATACCTGTAGATGATGTAGTTGAGAATGAACATTGCTACAAATTTTCCATTGGCCACGGTGAGAGGGACTTCCCCCACCCAATTGGTAAAATAGTCTATAGCTGTGATGATGAACTTATGTCCATTTGATGATGAGGGATAAATCTAACCCACTAAATCAAAGGCCCATTGTTGAAATGGCCATAAAGTAATGAAGGAAATGAGCTCTTTAGCTAGAGCATGAATTAGATTTCCATGGAGTTGACACTGTTTGCAAGACTTAGCAAACTGTGCAGCTTCTTTTTCCATACCTAGCCAATATTAACCAGCTCTAATAATTTTACAAGCTAGTGTCAGGCCATTTGAGTGAGACCCATAGATACCTTCATGCACCTCTACTAATGCATGCCTAGACTCATCAGGTTCTAAACACCTAAGAAGGGTACCATCTAAACCTCGCCTATACAAGTCGTTAGCTATGATGACAAACTGTGAAGCACTGCAGATTAAGTGACATTTCTTATTCTGGGTGTAGGTGTCCAAAACAATCTGTTCATGAAGGTCGGAATAAATATGATGGTAGCGGGATGAATCATATCCAATGATAGAATAGATCATTCAGGACTCAGGGGAATCATAGGCTGGGTAGCGTAATTTCTCCACTAGGAATTTGTGTTGGAATTGATTTTAAAGCATCTATAGCATGGAAGCAAGAGTAGCCATTGCATCAGCCACTTTATTGTCTTCCCTTGGAACCTGTTGAAATTTGATGTGAGTAAAATATTTTTTGAGGTCATCAACGAGCTGTTTATAAGGCACCAACTTGTAATCTTTTGTCTGATAGATATTATTTACTTGATTGATGACTAATTGTGAATCTCCAAGGACATTGAGCTCATCCACTCACCATTCAAGAGCAATCTTCATACCATTGATCAAGGCTTCATACTCAGCGATGTTGTTTGTACAAGGAAACAACATCTTGTATGCTTTTTCTAAAGACTTCCTTTGAGGTGTGATGAACAGTATCCCAGCACCCGACCCCTATTGGGTAAATGAACCATCAAAGAACATAGTCCAGGATCAATGCGTGAGAAGTAATATGGAGTCATCTAGAAATTCAATGTTCAATGGTTGATGATCTACTAGAGATGATTTCGCCAATTGATCTGCAACTACTTGTCCCTTGATGGCTTTTCTTTCTACATACTCAATATCAAATTCAGTGAGAAGCATGACCCACTTAGCTAGTCTACCTGTGAGGATAGCTTTACTGAGAAAATATTTCAGAGGGTCAATCTTAGTAATGAGGCGTGTAGTATGAGCCAGCATGTAGTGTCACAATTTTTGTGAAGTAAATACCACTACAAGGCAAGCCTTCTCTATAATAGAATATTTTGTTTCATACGAGACCAGGGTTCTACTAATGTAGTAGATAGCCCTTTCTTTATTGTTCTGATCTTCTTGAGCTAATAGGACACCTAGTGTTGTATCTATAGCAGAGATGTAAAGTATGAGTGGCTTCCCATGAATAGGAGGCATCAATATTGGCAGGTTTGCAGGATATTGTTTGATTTGTGTGAACCCCTCATCACATTATTTGTTCCATTGGTAAGCCACACCTTTGTGTAAAGTCTTGGTGAATGGTTGTGACTTGTCCACTAGTTGTGAGATGAAGCACCAAATAGACTATAATTAGCCTTGAAGTCCTCCCATTTGTCTAATATTGCTTGGTGGTGGCATTTCCATGAGGGCTTGGCCTTTAATAGGATCCACTTCTATGCCTTTTGCAAAGATGATATAACCAAGGAGTTTTCCAGATGTTACGTTGAATGCACATTTCTTAGGATTGAGCCACAGACTAAACTGTTCCATGCGATCCAGTATAGGACCTAGATCCGCAACGTGCATCTTTCATTGCATGCTCTTAGATAGATTTTCATCAACATAATCTTCCATTATTTTATGCATCATGTCATGAAATATAGTGGTGACAGCTCTCTGATATGTAGCACCAGCATTTTTGAGTCCAAAAGGCATGACGTTCAAACAGAAAGTGCCCCATGCACATGTGAAAGCAATTTTCTCTTGGTCTTCCAGTGCAATCTTTATCTAATTGTAGCAAGAGAAACTGTCCATCAGTGAGTACATTTCATATCCTATTGTCATATCTACAATCATGCCAATTTTGGGCAATGGAGAGTCATCCTTAGGACATGCCTTATTCAAGTATCTGAAGTGTGTGTAGACTTGGATAGATTTGTCATTTTTCGACACTGGAACAATGTTAGAGATCCATTTTGCATAGTCAATTTCTCTAATAAATAATGTCATAAGAATTTTCTCTGATTCATCTTTGACAAGTAGATCCACATGTGGATGCATTTTCTGAAGCTTTTGTTTGACAGGTTTGACACCTGGTGCAATGGACAAGTGATGCATGACTAGATTAGGATCCAACCCTGGCATGTCTGAATATTTCCATGCAAAGTTTATCTTTTTTCTCTAGAAGAATGTAATGAATTCCTCTCTTTCTGCCTTAGATAATGACTTTTCCAAATGAATGATCTAAGGTTCATCTTTTGTACCCAAGTTGACTGGTTTTGTTGGTTCAATTAGCATAGATGATTGTTCCTAGAAATGACTTGGAAACGTATTAAGTATCTCATCCTCGGGTGCCTTAGAGAGGTTTTCACCCTTAGATACGTCCTTTATTTTGACTTTTTTAGGCTCTAACGCTGCCACAATGTGGTTTTCACTATCAGAGCACCTATTTTTTCTTCTTTTGGTTTTGTTACTGAGATACTTGATATCGGCCTGAGTCATGTTGACATTGCCTTCGCTAGTGGAGGACTTTATAGTTTTGACAGTGTTGAGGTAATAGGCAAGATCATATTCATTCTGGAACATAAGGACTTCATTAGATGGGGAGGAAGAGTTCCAGTCTATGAACTCAGGATGGTAGAGTGAAAGAGAAGTAACATGTTCTAGTGCATTCACAGTATAATCATTGAAAGTATGGACTAGTAATTTGAGACCTAGAGCAATCTCATTTAAAGGTGTAGTCAAATTCATCTAACCCCTAGCGACCGTAGTAGATGACACGTTAACATCGATGGAATTAGACTCATTTTTCCTTACACTAGACCCTTCAAATACTTTGAGAAGGTGTTATGCCCAGCATACCCATCCCTACATTTTGTAGGTAAAATGTTGGGTCCCCCTTTTCACTTTTTTCTCTTTCCCTTGGTTTCTTTGGTCCTTTTGTTTCCCTTCGGGCTTTGCTTCCATGAGGGTTGTCTTTCTTTTTCTTTTGTCTTCTCTGGTCTCCAAGACCTGGTCCTAGAGTTTGTTTTTTCTTTTGAGTCAGCCAGATCCTGGACTTTGGGATTCTCCGCCATCATGTCTTCTTTCATGGGAAGGTGTGGCTGCATGGAATCCCTAGGCCTAAAGTCTAGAGTTTTGCTTTTTCTGGAGTTTGCAGGGAAAAAGAAATGCATTTTTACCCTAAGGGTATAAATAGAAGTTACCTGTCATTTTCACATTTACCATGATTAAAACACTCAGAGCGATTAAGGCAATTAAGTATAGATTTTTTTGGTGATTAAAAATGACTAAATAAGTGATTTGCAGTGATTTCTCATGGTTTCTTGAAGGTGAACTTGTTGTAGAGTGCCCCCACGCTCATCTTTCCCACATTCCCCATGTTCCCAGGTAGGCTTTCGGCTCTCTTCTTTCTGTTGTCTAGTTTTCTTGTTCTTGTTTCTGCCTGATTTGTTTTCGTTCTTCTTTTCATATTGGTTTTTGATTTCTCACTTCTATCTAGTTTTGGTTTGTCTATTTTGTTTCTATTTTTCCCTGTCTTTGTGCTGGATTTTCTGTCGCCTCCTATTCATGGGTTGGCTCTACTAGAGGGTTTTCCTCCCTCTATGTAGCTGTAATAGTATGTGTGCTCTATATAATTATGTAAAGTAGTGTAAATTTTTATGTATATGTTGTACATTATGTAGTTTCCTGTACATTTCTATATATACATCAATTTTTAGGGTCATCCTGTGAGTCATGCTTCGGCCCTTATTGTGCTTCAAATCCTATATATTTAGTGTATCCCATGTATATCCTTCCATCTATGTCAAGCTCATTGCGCTCCATCATGTCTAAACCAATTATCAAGCTTGTTAGAGAGGTATTCACCATGATTCGAACTCAACACCTTGCTGGTTCAAGCCATGGCAGATTTCTCTCTTGTCTGTCATGTCATCTTAATAGTGGGATTAATTTCCCATGAGTGGGCATTCAAATCCCATCCCATATAGAATTTACTTCCCCTATGTCAGCCTACTTGTTTTCATTAATGCCATTACGCCTCCTGTCACATGGCCACGTGACTACCCATGTCAGCCAAGTACGGCTTACTACCGGTCACGTTAACAATGACTAGTTCTTCTAGACTCTGAGTGTTGAGAAGCCCCTGGGTCTTTATTCTATTTTTTTCACTTAATCCAATGCTCTAGAGCCTTGGTTGTTTATCAGAATCCAACCCATGTTATTTTCACCGTTCTGGGATTTTGATGCATGCTAACTCATTTTTGGGCAGGTGCGAAAAGATGGTGAATTCCCCAAAGTCCTTAAAGTAATATTCTTATCATATCATTAATTGATGTTTCTTTGGTCTTGTAGGTTGTAGATAGATTGATCAAAATGTCTGAAGTGATCGCTCCTCCTGATAGCCCGGAGCTGCAAATTACCTCCACCTAGGTAGCTACAAAAACAAAGGCCGGAAATATGCTAGCCAAGTTGCCGCTAACTTCCAAGTACTCGAAGGAGGGTGCTCTTGTAGGGTCCAAGGAATACTCTAGGTTGCAAGAGATAACAGATACAGAGCTCGGACTATGGACTGAAATGTAGGTCTTGGTCCAAGCTATCTACCACCAAAGGGCCATCGGAGATGATATGGAAAAATAATTGGCCGCCTCCAGGATCATCAAGGTTGCAAGTTTTCCCTTCTTGGTGCAAGCACCAAAATTGATACTCCAACTGGTGACACTTTACAATGCCCCCACTTGGGTTGTTCTCCTCATCGATCCCTGACCGCTACATTATCCAGCGACTATCGTCAATCTAGACGCAAAAAATTTTGCTTCAGGGCTGGGGATCCCGCAATTCAAGGGAGCCAAATTTCTCACCTGGGCCACATCATTACAAGAGTTTGAAGGAGCTTCCCTCCTCTCCTGGCAACATCTCAACACCCACTGGCTGAAGTCCCTGAGAAGGGACTATAAAAAGATGAAGTTGGAGATCCCCTATGGGGATTTCAAAGAACCTATCTAGGCCTGGATCATATTTCTATGCAGGCTCTTTGGAGAGCCCCATGCCTAGGATTTCTTGGCATGCATGTATTACTTCCTCTACTACATCACCACCCATAGTCATACCTTCAATTGGGCGGCCATCATCACCAACCATGTGGACACACAACTTAGGAGTGTCCTCCAGAACTCCAAGTTCCATATGACATCCTACGTGCTCTAGGCACTGGCCCAATAGAGACCTACCTTCTAGGGTTTGCAAACAATGGGCATTCTTGGGAATAGGCTGGGACAGTTGATGCCATGGGATCATTATCCCCAGGTCCAGTGGGAACTTAGTTTCCCAAACTTTTGCAAGGTAAATGATGCCTTCATTTGCCAAAATATTTTGACACTTACTCAGGATTCTAGATACTAGTTATCGCAAGAGGCAATGAGCCTGGTGAGAACCTATGGGAATTATTTCATTCAATTCCAGAAACACACATATATTTGGGTGACTGGATTCTCTAGGAAACCCTATCTTCTTCCCTAGTATTGCATGGATAGAATCATTCTTTTAGAATTTTGCAGACAAATTCTGAAGCTGCACGCCCTCTTCACATTGAAGAAGGTTACCAACATTTCATTCCCAATCTCTTGCGGGAACTATTCTTGTAGTCTTTCTACCAAAAAGAGGCAGACAATGAACTAAAGAGTCTAGGACTGGTCAAATTCAACCATCCCCGAAACAATTTTGATCTACTCGGTAAAATAGCACTACCGCTTCCTCGGGCGTCCCAACCACACAAAGAAGATATTAAATATTTATGGGCAGACTACCAGGACAATTTTGATCTTCGATCCTGACAACATTACTGGATGTCTAAAGTTTTGATGAAATCCCTCAAGCTTTAGGGTTTCCTGAAGGGTTTTTCAGATGACGAGTCACTAGAGGATGCATTGTACAAAGAATAGGGGTTAGATAAATTGGATCTCCCTCTGGTGGGTTGGGCCACCCCAGAAGATTTAACAATCAAAGGAGTATGCCACCCCATTATAGAAAATAGTCATAAGTATTTTGTGCGGGTGTGTCCCAAGAGCACCCAAAAAGGACAAATTATTTGGAGGTTTGACTCGACCTCCAGAGCTATAGTTACCAGCACAAGAAAGGGGAAGGAGAATGAGGATTCCCCAGGCAAGGTACCTCCCCAGGGTCCGCTCCCCATAATGGCATAGTTATAAGAGAAAATGGAGTCATCAAGGCTGACAAGCTAGAAGATAAGCACACAAATCTCCCAGGGCCTCCTTGCAATTCCAGTAAGATCTGCTTGCCCGGTCGGATCCCCGTCATTGGCCATGATGATGAGTAGGAATAATTTCACTAAGGCAAATTCTACAAGTATTTTGGATGCTAGGGTCCCACTACAAAGGAAGAAGAAGCAGAAGGTGAACCCCACCCCAAGCACAAATGAAGGCCCTAGTATGCCTAACATGCCCCAGCAGATGTTAGTTTGGATTCCCCCAAACTCAAGAATATTTCAGATACCTCTCCGCCGCATGACGATTTTGATGATGTCTTTGGGATAGATGAGCTCATGAACCTACATGAGGATATAGATCAAGCAGTAGAAGAGATGACCACTCAAGAAAGAGAGGATATCCCCACTGAGAAGGAAGTCTTGGAGAAAGAATTTGCCACAGAGCAGGAAGTCTAGGAAGAAATGCAAAAGGAGAAAGACGAGCAGGAGAAAACACTAGTCTAAGAGACTGAGGATGGACCAAGGAAAATAGTAGATGAGAAACCAATGACTGGGGAAACCAAACCTACGGGATCAACCATACCCCCATTCATCATGCTCCAAATGCCTTTGGTTACTCCACGTGACCAAATGCCCCAGAGTACATTCGGTGAGGTAATCACGGTGGCCCAAACACCAAATCTTGGCCTGATACCTCAGCCACACCCATAAAATATTCCACTAGAGGAAGATGTCTCAGCAAATGATGTTGATGAAGAACAATAACAACAAGATGAGGGAAGAACCCCTGAAGATACAAATGTTAATTCACCCGATGCTGAGAAGGATGGGGAAATCCCCAAAAATATAGGTGATGTTGAAACCAGTAGAGAAGAAACCCCAAACATCACAAAAGAGGATACCAACATGGCAGAGAACACTGAAGCCTTTGGAGAATAGGAGAGGAAACAGGAATAGGAAAAAAAGAAGGAGCCCAATAACACTACAAATTTTGGGAATGCACCGCCAGATTCAAAAGGGAATCCCGATACCAAGGTCTTAACATAAAAGCTACCTCAGACGCCCCAATGGCTAGTGGAATTAAGAAACAGAAAGGCCCTGGTGGTAGAAACAAGCATTCTACTCTCGTTGGCCAAAATTATGGCCCAAAATATAGAGGCCAAGAAGCCTAAGAAGGCCCAGACAGTCCATACCCTCCAGACTAATTCAGTAGGAAGTACAGTTGTGACAATCACAACACCTCCCCCAGATGCAGATGCAGCAGCAGTAAGGCCCAAAGATTATGTGATCACAGAGGTAACACTGGGGAGGAGAGATAAGCAGGGTGAGTTAGACCTGCGGAGAGAGGCCACCAAAGTAGTGGAGGCCCAGTATAATAAACAAACCCATAAGTTGAAGGAGGAAAGAGAGACCAATGAAAATCTCCTCATACTTCTAGGGGAACTCACACAGCCCGTGGCTGTGATCCACTCAGAAGCTTCTACCTTTAGATTACCACTTACAGAGGGTGATTTTGATGCTCTAAGGGCCATGAAGAAGAAGGCCCAGGCTATGGACGGGTGGATCACTTAGTAGGTAGTCACCTTAAGGAAATTCTTAGTGGTGAGACTCCCAGATCTCTATTAGATTAGTAATATCCTTAGTCAGGTGAATGTCTCCGCTGTCTTATGGGAGAAAGACTTGGAAAAGTATAGAAAATGGAGGGTCAGGTTGGATGAGATCTTTAATGCCAGGGAAGAAGCCATCACAAAGGAAAGAATTTTGGGGGAAGAATCATATGACTCCCTCCGAGCCCAATACTCCATACTTGGCCTCAAGATTGAGGTATGCAAGGAACTGGTTAAGGTCCTAAAAGAGAAAGTAACTGCGACCCAGTATCCTTTGGGCCTGTATAAGGCATTTGTGGTAAGGGTGTCATGATTCGACCCCTTCACCACCAGAACATGCACCCTAAAGGATTATGTCCTCAGTAAGTATGATGAATTCATGGAATCCCTATATCAGTCTACCAGGGACTTTGACAAAGGAATATTATCAAGATTATCTAAGATGATGATCCGAGCACATGATGCTGTAAAGATAGTGGATGAATTCTGGAACAGGGCCAGAGAAGTTGAAGAAAAGCTTGAGGTTGTCCATGGCCGATGGGATGGCATTAAGGATATAGATGAAGAAGGCATAAGACAAGTTTTGGAGGCATTTAGAAATAGTAAAGGTTAATAAGGTTCTCTAGATCCTAGAGATTTTCATTAATAGGGGATGCTTTGAAAATTATTTATTCTTTGAATGCAAGCTCCTGGATCCCAAATTCCCAGATCTAGTAAATTTTGCATTCGTTGATGACCTGCGTCTAGGTTCCCCAGAGCCGAATGATTATTATCTAGCATTTAATAAGGGTGTTAGAAAGTAGGTGACCCTAGCAAGGCACATCAACTCGAGGGATGGTTCTGATAGGTGGTCTTTCCAGGGCACTGTTGTAGCAAAACACCTGGCAAATTGGAGACAGTGAACCAATTTTTTATTGATGAGGCATGTAGCCTCGATCCCTGGGGGATTGGATTTCTTCTATTCTCCCTTTGGCTATCTTCTCAAGGCTGATTCTTTGATACCTCTTTTCTTGTCTCATTCTTCTGACATGTCAGACCTCTACTCTCTTTGAGGTTGTTGTAGCATGGTGCGGGTAGTACCGGCCACCAGAAATTGTATGTTATTGTTGAGTGTAAAGATAAGCTAGGTTAACTTTACAGCAAACATGTGTATAAATAATAAGTCTGACCTCTTTCCAAGGTTCGGAAAAATTGATTATTTTGTATTCCATAGCTATAGAAATTTCAGCATTTCATTTCTTATAGTTGCAGAGCTCAATGCCCCTTAGTTCTTAGAAGTTCTTAGTAGATAGATGCTCCTTGGGAGCCATTCTTATACACACCAGTGCCGCTGGAAACCCATTAATGAAGAAGGAAGGATTCTCAAAATGTTTTTGTTGGTATTTTGATCTCTAAGTTAATACTATTTTTGTGTTGTATGTTTTTGATGTACCTTGCTCTAATATTTTAAGTAGATTAATGACCTTCTTTTCCCCTCACTATTGAATATGTATGAACTGATGGTTCTATGTGCATTCAGTACTTTAGTGTAGTATTTTAGAGCATGGTTGATGTTTTAAATGTATTTTCATGACTGTAGATGGAATACTTCTAACCCTAGCCTATCTTTTGAAGTTTATTTGGTTAACTAACACGTGCTTGCAGGAAATCCCAACTTACCTTAATCTCCAGAGAAGATGAGACAAGAAAACTAGCTATCCCTCTGAACAAAATCGTCACACTCCCAGCTTAGCTCCCACACCATTGAGACCTAACTCTCACATGCTTGAAGGCCTAAAGAATTTATTCCCAAGACAACCTTTACAGGAAAAGTTGGTCGGTACCCCGATACCCTGTGACAACTTACATCTGTTGGCAGACCTGATCACAAAGTCTTGTCAACAGAAATTGGCACTAAAGGGAAGGGCATGAGCTCGTTCCCTTCTAAGGATTTATATTTTACACTATCTAAGGTTTGCCAAGCCATAGTTTTAGGAAGCAAGCCTCTAGTGGGATTGGATCATTTTCACTTGCCTGATTTGAAAGAGTCCTTAGATCAGCCCTGAATCCTAGAAGGTTTGTTGAACTCAAGCCTCCTTCTTGAAAGAAATGGACCTCAAAAACCAAACTAGCCAACCTTGTCTGGGGATATACTATATCTTAGAATACACAAGTTTCCCAAAAAACCCTAGCGACTAATTCTCAACTTAGCCAAAATCAAACTCCCCAGATGGATGCGTACTTCGGTAACACCAGGTCCCCAATGGGACAGTTTCTGGGTGCAACCAACAATCTTCCTGCACACCCGAAAAAGATGTGCCCTCAATATGAGCACTTAGGCTCACAAACCATAGAAGAGAATCTATAGGCATACAAAGATTTCATGAACTGAAACTAGATCCAACATCAAGACATTGTGACCTAGATGTTCCCTCTGTCCTTGGGATAGAACGAGCTGAACTGGTACCTTAATCTGTCTGCCAACTCTATCAATAGTTGGTAGGATATGGAGGATGCCTTCTTGGCTACCTTCCACATACACATGGAATTAGTGTGGTCCCACAGCCAGTTCATTTCCATTAGGAAGGAACCAAACAAACCCCTTGCAGCATTCAACCATCAGTTCCAATGCGCCTTGAAGCGGTGCACAGGCCCTTTCATCCCATCCGTGGATGTAACCATCCAGACATACCTTAATGCGATGGACCCTTTTTTTTCCTCTCTCCTATGGAGGAATACCACCATCACTAATCAGGATACTCTGGAAAAGATTTATAAGCTAGCCTTGGAGTTATCCCACAGTTTGAACAAAGCTATGGGCGGGATTGGGCAGAGCATGCCTTTCAATATGATATCCGGTAGAAATTCTTACGCTGAGGGATATAACCCTAATTAGGAAATGGGTGCCCCTGTGATAGCCATAAATCCCCCACCACTACTGATAGACTAGTAGGCCCGGTACGTATACCTATCCCAAGCCCAAACAATACCAGGTCTTGAATTTGTTCCCTGGAACCAGCCACAGCAAACAGAACAACCTTCAACACAACCTTCCAGGGTGCCTTCCTTCCAGTCACCCATTGCTGAAGGACTACCACCCTTAACTCTTATAGTTGTTGTCACCTTCCTCAAGAACCAACCATCACGTTGTGATGCAAACACCTAGCTATTCGCTGAGTTGTAATCCCTCCAGCGATTGTTGTCCTCACTGATTGCGGACATGGGAAAATTGAATGCGAGGTCTTTGGCACCCCACAACACCGATTCCCAGAGACAAAATGACTTCTCCAGCCAACAAAATACCAACACTGGAGGAAGGAATTACAACAATAGTCCTCAGCCCAACCAAAAACAATGGAATAAAAATGCTAACACTGGAGGTCCTCCTCCGAACCAAAACACCACTCAGAGTAGTGTTGGACCTAACCACTCTGCATAGCTTGTAGAATTCTATCATATGACTATCTGGTGTAGATTGTATGACACTGGCTCTCATTCTGAGGTGAACTATGCCACCCTAGAGAAGGTCATCATGATCTCCCAGTAGGATAGGAAACAACCTGTTGATCTTACACCCTTAAAAATGTCTGTGCAAGAACCCACTTACAATGCCTTCACCTATGAGACCATTTTCTTCGATCTTGATTGTGAAGAAGATGAAGAAGAACCCAAATCATAGGGTTTCTTTAATGAATCTATTCCAGCCTTTGAGGCCAATGCCTTCACCAACCCATGGAATCCCTACAAAATTTAGAGTTAGGCTGGTAAAGGACCAGTTTACATGCCTACGCCTCCCAAAGATACCCCTCCCTGGGACAATACCACTGATCGCTCCTTCCCTCCAAAAGGCCCTTGCTCTAACCAAGCTAAGGATCTGACCAAGGGAAGCCAACAATACCCTAGGGGAGGTTTGATATCACAAAGGCATTAGAATGACCTACCACCTCCATGACCTTGATGGAGGTTTTGTTGAACTATCCTGAGTAGAGGAAGTCTCTTTTGAAGCTCTTGGAAAACCCGGTAGCTGTCAGTCACCCACCTAAGACTGTCACTTTTGACGATGCCAATGCGGCCATCTTTCAGGGAAACAATGAGGATACTCCCTTCTTACTAGGCTTAAACATACAAGGGAAGAACCTACATAATTTCTTGGTAGATTTCGGTGCTTCAGGCAATGTCATGCCTCTATCCATATGCCAGAAGCTTGGACTACATCCCACTCCATCCAAAAGTGCATTAGTCCAGCTAGACAAAACTATTGTAAAAATGGTAGGCAAGCTGAAGAACCTCTAGATTTAGCTCATCTAAGACCACCAGATAGCAAGCATAATCAACATCCAAGTGGTGGACATCCCGGAGACTTACAGGATTTTATTAAGTCATAATTGGTCTAAATCCCTTAATGGGTACTTCTCCACTAACTTCTCTGACTTGTGGCTCCCCTAGGAGGGATAATCTAACCAGATCTAGGTAGAAAGTGAACCTAGGATGAAACAGGCCCTCATTGAATTTGGGAGGGTGAATGAAGTCCTCTTCTTTGAGACTTCCCCTAGGGTGTACCGACCCCTAGAAATCTTGACATTTGATTTCACCCCCGGGGAAGATCCCATAGTCTCTTAGAAACTCCAGGACTTAGATGAAAAGTTAAGGGGTGAGGTTAACTCATAGGGTACCACAGCAAGCCCCACTACACTCTTGTCTGACACTTGGTGCCTAGTGCATTATCAGAAAAATTCAAAACTAGAGTGTGAGCCTTGCATTGCCACTGCTACCCACCATATCAATGCCCTCTAGGAAAAGAAATATGGAGTGGATTTGCCTGGACTCGATAATCATTTTGACGGTACCCCCTAGTGTCATTGGTCTAGGAATCCCAATCACAAGCTTCTCTGGAGGAAAACCTCACCCACATGACATCAAAACTAGAGGAAACTCCTCCCAAACTCCCCAAAAATAATCCAAAGGCCACTTTGTCTTCCTAGCTCCAGACAACGAATAGTGACTTGTGGACCCTGAAGTTCGATGGGTCCCGGTCTAAACAAGGTTGTGGGGCCATAGTGGAATTGATCAGCCTGTGTGCGAAATCCTTCCTTGCCTCTTACAAACTACATGAAAAACATCACAGAGTATAAGGCCTTGGTCCTTAAACTCCTATTTGCATTAAGAAAGTGAATCACCCAACTCCGGGCACTAGGTGATTCAGAGTTGATCATCACGTAGCTCTAGATCCAATACACTTTTCATGATAAAAGGATGGCTACATACCGCAACAGGGCATGGAGACTCATCAAAAATTTTGATGTCTTTGGCATTGAACTCATTCCCCAGAAAAGAAACTACATTCTGGATTCCCTTGCCGTATCTGCCAGTACCCTCGAGTCAATGGCTGGCTCCCAGCTCCAAAAATTATGCATTGAGATGGTCCCCACCTCATCCATCCTAGACAATGTCACCCACTTTGAAGTCTTTTAGGATGATTAGCATATCCTAGCCTTCATGACCAATGTTAGTATTTTCGAAGGCCTGATAGAGGAAGAAAGAGATCACGAGGACACTAGGCAGGGTGAAGAAGATAACGGGATCATAGACTTGCCAACAAACACCATCCCTAAGGGGATGGTAGCACTAGAAAAAATCTCTGACTTGGACCCTCAGGGCAGGGAGAAGATATCATCCTCCTCAGAGGGAGGAAAATTCAAAAAATTTAGCATCAGCGAGACTGGTGAAGAAAAATTGGTACACATTGGCACCTCCTCCTCCCTAGAGGAGAAGGAGAAGATTCTTGTAGTTCTCCTAAGAATACATTAATATAATTGCATGGGGGTATGAATATTTGAAGAGATATGACACATCCATTATGACCCATACCATCCCACTAAAACCTGATGCTAAGCCCTTCTGGAAAAAGCAAAGACTGGTAAACCCACTGATAAAGCCTCTAATCCATCAAGAGGTCCAGAAAATGTTGTCAGCCTGGACCATCTTACCTATCTGGCACACTACATGGGTTGCCAACCTCATCCATGTGAGGAAGAAAAGTGGTGAAATCTACCTTTGTGTGGATTTCTAAAATTTAAACAAGGCATCTAAGAAGGATAACCACCCTCTCCCCTCATTGGATGAGGTAATGAAAATCATGAATGGATCACAAATGATGTCCTTCCTAGATGGGTACTCCGAGTATGACTAGGTCATGGTTAAGTATGAAGATATATACAAAATGACATTCACCACCAAGTGGGGAAAGTTTGCATACCAGAGGATGCCCTTTGGCTTGATCAAAGAAGGGGCCACCTTTCAAAAGGCTATTGACATTGAATTTAAGGGCCTAGTAAACTAGTGCACAATCATCTACATGGATGATTTGACCATCTTTTCCTAGGACAGGTGTGAACATTCTGCCCACCTCACCCAAATTTGGGAGAGATGTCACCGATATGGAATATCCCTTTACCCTAAGAAATGTATATTCAGGGTCATTGAAGGGAAGTTGCTTAGGCATTCGTCTCCAAGAAGGGTATATCTATTGACCCTGAGAGAGTTGAAGCACTACTAAATCTACAGATGCCCAACAACAAGAAGGAAATGAGGTCTTTCTTTGGAAAGATCAATTTTATCCAGCGGTTCATCATTGGATTCACTGAGATAGTGAATCCACTCAATGAGATGATGAAGAAAGATACCAAGATTGAGTGGAGCGCTGAAGCAAAGTGGGCATTCACCAAGATTAAATAGACAATTGTGGAGGCACCAAGCTTGGCTAGTCCAGACTATTCCCTCCCTTTTCACATATACTCCTTTTCTTCACCGCATTCTATCGCGACATTTTTGACCCAGAAAGTCGAAGGGGAAGAATGACCAATAGCTTTCATGAGCTCCCCCTTTAAGAACACTGAAGTCCAGTATTTCCC
The DNA here is from genome assembly GCA_018584345.1 of Thuja plicata. Classification (NCBI taxonomy): domain Eukaryota; kingdom Viridiplantae; phylum Streptophyta; class Pinopsida; order Cupressales; family Cupressaceae; genus Thuja; species Thuja plicata. The sequence goes on along the minus strand of MU224096.1, from coordinate 17,509 downwards.
TTTGGAAAAGTAGGTCTTTTCTCTCATCCACACCATGAAGAAATTTTGGTATTATATTCTCTGGAGAAAAGTGCACGCCATCATCCCAGACCAGGTTGTTAAGTCTCTGCTCCTATAGAGTGAATTGGGTGAATGACAGGGGAAATTGATGGCCATCCTCCAAGAGTATGATTTGTAAATGCAACCCATGAATATAGTCTACGGCCAGGTGTTGGAAAGTTGACTCCCAGGGAGTATATGACTTATTTTTTATTGTCATTATGACAACAAAGTCATTTAGAGTTTTGAAAACAAACTTAGTAGTGAAAATTGACTAAGTATAGAAGACAATACAGATAAGAGATACACATATGATCAATGCACTAGCGCACATGTGTACAGATGATTTAGACTAAGCACCTTTAGACATAACCTCTATGATATGTTTTTATGCTTACCCTATAAACGCATGGTACAGAATGTCAGTACGGATAAGTTACATAAAGAACAAGCGTTCAGAATATAGAGTATGGAGCCAAATTTAGGTTTTTGATTAGCGTTTAATCTTTTTTATGTAAAGGCTAAGCACCTATTGTAGTAAGTTTTTAACCATGTATTAAACATTATTGTAAACACACTTAAACCAATTTGTTTGGAAGTGTTGTATATGTTTTTTTTGGTCCGACTAAGGTCTTGTTTATAGTCGTGTCTATTCAGGCATATATATATATATATATATATATAATGAAAAGATATAGTTGAAGTATCAAAGATAGATGAAGAGAAGAGATATAGAAGAGTAGTATAAAGATGTTAGTATGAGATAGAGCCCTAAAAGAAGATAAGAGCATAAGTGCATAATCAGAACTGATCAAACATCTATGTCATAAATAGAAATTCACTTTTGGATATAGCACATATCTATTCTCAAGAGGTTGTAGCCTTCTTTCTCATTGAGCAGTGAGCTCTTGGACAGTGAGTCCTCACCCCTAAAAGGGTTGTTTTTAAAAGACTACTAATAGGGTCAGGCCTTTAACCAGGTAATTGTACTTGCATTATAAAGACTGATCCTAACAGGGAAAAGGAACTTTAACAGGTTCATTATACTAGTACAATATTTGTGGGTACTAATTCCCACCGGGGTTTTCCTCTAATCAAGGTTTCCTCGTAATCATATTATGTGTTATGTGATCTTGTGTTAAGCTTCAAGTATTATATAATTTTTTTATGTATAAAGGTTCTAAAATAGAAAAATTAGTTAAACACTTATTCACCCCCCCCCCCTCCCCGCCNAGAAAAATTAGTTAAACACTTATTCCCCCCCCCCCCCTCCCCGCCTCTTAGTGTTTCCAACGATTGGTATCAGAGCTCTGGTCCTTAGAGAGAAAGTTTAACCACTTGAGGAGATCATGGATTCAGAAGAAGAAAAACATTAGAAAAATAATCTTGAAGTAGCCCTTGAAGATCTAGACAGATCTGAGAAAGAAAATGAGGAGCTTAAACTAAAAGCTGATGGCTCACAAATGCTTATCAAAAAGTTAAGAAAAGATTTGAAATATTTCTCTACAAATGATTTGGGTAAAATGGTCAAGAAACTGAATGAAGAAAACTTATCTATAAAGGATAAGATAGAAGAATTGAATGATCAGTTAACTAATAGCCTAACATCTATTGAAGAGAAGAACAAAGAAAATAAAAAATTAGATGAAGAACTCATGCAAGCCAATATGAAAATCTTGGAGTTGGAAAACATCAAGAATAAAATTTAATCTGAATTATCAGGAGAAAAAGACAAAATTGATAAACTACACACAAGTTCTGATTTAATTCAATCACATCTTTATGCACAAAATTTAAAATGTGATACCACTGGTATGGGATATAGTATAGCTCAAATTGAGATCAATTCATTACAAGAAAGAAAGAAAGATCAAACAGAATCTACATAAGAAAAGAAAATTGAGAATCATGAAGAGACTAAAGAAGAACCACCAAAAGATAAGCACAAGGCAGTCAACCATACTTGCCTGTAACAAGCATGGACACTTGGAAAGAGATTATAAGGATGTAAAACCCTTCAATGCCTACTATTACTCCTATAATAAGTTTGGTCACTAGGCTATTCATTGCAGGACAAATCAAAGAAATCAGTCACAACTAAACCAAAGGAATTAGACTCAATACAATAAGAGAAATCAACCTCAAAGAAACTTGCAGAACATTACATGTCAGATATGTAATTAGAATGGACACATAGCCAAGAAGTGCAGCATGATGAATAATAACATTAGACCTCCTATCATTTGTCACTCTTGTGGAAAAGTTGGATACCTCTCAAGGTTTTTCAGGTCAAGAACACAAGGACAAGAGAATCCTAAAAAGTCTTTGTTTGAAGAATCAAGAGAAGTTAAGTTTGTGGAAGCTGAAGCTAACTCAGATAAAATATGGGTTGAAGTAAAGAAGGATAATGAAGAGAAAAAGGTAGTAGGTGCATCCTCAGTGGATGCACCTTCTACTTCTAGATAGTTGACCCTCATAGTCTTAGGGGGAGCTATTCTAGCTCTGAACCCCTACGTGGCCAGTATACTCACTTCCAAGTATGCGCCTTTGGATTTATGTCACTGATAAAAAAATAATGCAATATATATTCACACATTGTCTAGTTTGAAAGTCTCATTAAAAGCACTTATGGCATTAAATGTAGAAAAAATTTATATAAATTGGTGGATTGATTGATTATTCTCATTGTTCACATTTGAGATCAAAAATTTGCAAAGAATAGAAGCACTGAGCATCAAAAGAAATCAAAGGTATCGATTTGATCAGTTGGTAAATAGATTGCAAGTTGAAATGGAACCCTAGTAGTTGCGTCATTTCAATTTTCCATGAAACACTAATTAATGAAGCTGCAAGTAAGTATGGAAACCCTAGTTGTATTTGACATTTCTGAAAGGAAGAGATTTGTCTTTAAGAAGCATCCATTCAAGTCTATATTAGATGATGTTGAAGGAGCATTCTCCAAGACTCCACCAGGAGTCATGCATGTGGAAGACATTTGCGCATACATCTACTGTAAGAAGGAAATAGTTGGAGACAACAACATAGCTACTCTTATGGGTTCAATGATGAAACTAGACTATTCATTCAAGGATGAATATGCACATCACACTAATAACCCTATCTTTGAGTATTCCAATGCACAAAAATTCTATGAGCCAGAATGGGTGAAGATACTACTGAGAAGGATACATGATGACCTATATTGGATTGGTGAGGTTCCTATCCGCATCACTACATACCTAAGCCATGAAATGACTAGACTTCCTAAGACTGGACTAGTTCTTCCTACTGGCAAGGATGTCAAGAAGCAAGTTGAACAAGTTTGATTATCTAGAAGTGATAGGTGCGGCATGACTGTCAATCCTATTAAGGAGAATGACATCAAACTACTCTCTATGATACTTGGATATAAGTTTCAGTAGGCAACCAGATTGAATAGTGTGTCCGCATCAACAGTTCTGGCAACAATAAGGATAGTGAAAGATAACACTCAGTACAATCTCTATGAACTATTGTGAACATAGATTATTGAGAACATCAAGGATATTAAACATGAAAAGAGTAAGATATTCAGGTTTGGCTCTTTGATCATCTACCTGTCCTTCTAGATTGTTGGTAAAGTTGAAAATCTTTACCTAGATAGGAGTAAACCTACTATGTCTCAGATATCACTAAAATCTACATCAAAAAGTAGTGCAAAAGATACTATGGACATTGATATCAAAACATTTAGGATCAAGATGTAGAAGAGGTTGAGGATACCTAAGAAAATAGTTGAGAAATACAAAGACACCATATGCTTCATGGTGGAAACTAATTGTACTTGCATGAAGGCAGTTGAACCTAGAACAAAATCGATTCACCCTCTTGGTTTTGAAGTTGAAGAACATGTTTTGGAAGGTTATGCACAAGTCCTCCTATCCATGCCTAAGGATCCAAATGAACCTAGATGGGGTACTTACAGAGAAAAGACAAATCAAGTTGATTATGTCTTATACAGTGCTGACAACAAAAGGAAGGCATCAATGATTACCTCAAATATCTTAAAAGTTCATGGTGTTACACAAGAAGACCTAGACAGAGCTAGGGAAGCTAAGATAGCCAAAGAACTTGAGAAAACTCCCACTGAAGTAAAAATAGAAACATTTGATGATATGCCTAAGAAGAAGAAGAAGAAATCAAATGAAGACACATCTGCACCATCGACCACCATTGATCTAGAATCTTCTCCACCTTCTGTACCCAACAATTTGACTAGAAGGAAGAAGCAAGTTCCTACAAGTCATCCATCCTCAAGAACTACAAGGAGTAAGGTAAAGAACACACAGGCCCCTCCTGAGGTAGTATTTAGACCTAGTCTAACTGTTCTAAAGAACAAAATTGTCAATGAAGGAAGACTAGAACCTCTCAAGAGTGTATATGACAAATATCAAGAGATAGACAAATCATAAATTCATTCTATGATCATCTCTCACATGATTAAGTTCAAAAGGACAATATTGGAACTCAAAATAGTCATACTAGACAGGGTATGGAACATACTTGATGTATTAAAGAGGAAAGCAAATGAAGAGGATATGAGGATAAGAGAAGAAAAATTTTATACTCTTCTCCCAGTATGCTCACATGATGAGAAAGCCATTTTGTTGGATTTAGTAAAGTCACACCTAAGAACCAAAACAAAATTTCTCCATATCATGAATAAGGAGTGTGATCTGGTTGGTGAAGAGACTCAAAAATATTTTGAGCAGGTATTTCTGGATAAACATATGTATCCTTCAACAACATGTATAGCAAAGGTAACTCCAGTTCCTCCCAAACAGGTCACAAAACTAGTGATTTAGAATGCACCTAAGACAGGTCCATAGGCTTCAGCACCCTTAGTTTCAATAGCTTCTGATACAGTAAAAGATTCAGAAGATACTATAGTAATTGATTATATCAAGATATCTATGACCACCTCTGACAATGACATGGACAAAGTTGAAAAATAATTTTTAAGCACTGGGGAGGCAAAGGAGGTATGCACTAATGACACATTTTTACAACAAGATGAAGTTCCCTCTAAAGATTCAATAGATTTGAGTAAAGAGGAAGATAATAAAAATAATGAGACACCAGTCATGGAGATCCCAGTAAAAAGTGAATGCATGGATACTAGACAAAATACTATATCCACACCATCCATTCAACCATCTACTTCATTGTTGTCAAAGTTAACTCCTGACTCAGCAAGTTTGGATGCATGGGGAGAAGAAGACTTGATCAAGATCAGTGTCCTAGCCATGGAAAAAGCCAAAGAGAAAAAAGTTATGAGAGACCCTCTCTTTTTGGAATCAGTGAACATTCTGAATGACCTAGTACTTGTGGATAAGAAATTAGCTAAAATTCAGTCAGTTGATGATGTAGACAGCATCCTAACAAGCCTCAAAGCACATTTTAAAAGTTTAGCAGACACAGCTACTAGAATTGCAAAAGATGATTATAAAAAGGAAAGACTGAATGAACTGGTAAAGAATTTTTCCTTGGATTTAAAGTCATTAAAGATTTCTCAGTCAATGTTGAAAGAGTTGGCATCAAAAGGAAGAAAGGTTATAGAAAATTGCATGGACAGAGGTAAACTCACCGCTGAACATATCAAAAAGATAGAAGAGGCAGATATCTTGGTTGATAACATAAGACACTCAGTTGAAACATCATCTTAAGAAATAAACATCTACAACAATATCTATCAAGGTCAGATAGACAAGATAGAAAAAGGTAAAATGAAGATCAGTAAGATAAGGATCAGGCAGACTTAGTTGAGAAATGCACTTGTACCCTCCTTAGCAGTTCTGGATGAGAACATTAAACAGATTGATGCAACCATTGCTACCTATGATCAAGGACCCAACATGGATTTGAAAAAGATGGAAAAGCTCACATATGCCTTATGTGCCCATCTACAAACAATTGATGCACTAAAGGCATTCTAGCAGCAAGAGATAAAGAATATACAAATATCCTATCTAGATGTATACATGGAGTAAGTATCTAAAGACATACAATTTTTACACCTTTGTCATTAATGTCAAAGGGGGATTAATGTATGTATGAGTAGTAGTGTATATATATGCAAATAAATATATAGTATATGTTAAGAGAAGAGAATATACAGGTTTTGGTGTTAGTCAATTTTGAATAACTTGGCCACATTCCTTTGTTTCTATTAATGACAAAGGGGGAGATTGTTGGAAAGTTGAATCCCAGGGAGTATATGACTTATTTTGTATTTTCATTATGGCAACAAAGTCATATAGAGTTTTCATAGCAAACTTAGTAGTGAAATTTGACTAAGTATAGAAGATAATACAGAACAGAGATACATAGATGATCAGTGCACTAGCGCATGTGCGTACAGATGATTTAGACTAAGCATCTTCAAACATAAGCTCTATGATTTGTTTTTATTCTTACCCTATACACGCATGGTACAGAATGTCAGTAGGGATAAGTTACAGAAAGAACAAGCAAACTAGCAGTTCAGAATACAGAGTATGGAGCCGACTTCAGGTTTTTTATTAGCGTGTAATCTTTTTTTATGTAAAGGCTAAGTCCCTATTGTAGTAAGTTTTTAACCATGTATTAAACATTATTTTAAACACTCTTAATCAAATTTGTTTGGAAGCATTTTGTATGTTGTTTTTGGGCTGAGTAAGGTCTTGTTAATAGTCGCGTCTATTCAGGCATAAACATATATATATGTAATGAAAAGATATAGTTGAAGTGTCAAAGATAGATGAAGAGAAGAGATATAGAAGAATATTATAAAGATTTTAGTATGAGATAGATCCCTAAAAGAAGATAAGAGCATAAGCACATAATTGGAACTGATCAAACATCTATGTCATATACAACAATTCACTTTTGGATATAGTGCATATCTATTTTCAGGAGGTTGTAGCCTTCTTTCTCATTGAGCAGTGAGCTCTTAGACAGTGATTCCACACCCCTAACAGGGTTCTTTGTAAAAGACTCCTAACAAGGTCATGCCTTTAACTAGGTCATTGTATTTTCATTGTAAAGACTACTCCTAACAGGGCAAAGGAACTTTAACAGGTTCATTATACTAGTGCAATATTTGTGGGTACTAATTCCCACTGGGTTTTTCCTCTAATCAAGGTTTCCCCATAATCATATTATGTGTTATGTGATCTTGTGTTAAGATTTATGTAATATATAATTAATTTATGTATAAAGTTTCTGAAATAGAATAATTAGTTAAACACTGATTCACCCCCCTCTAAGTGTTTCCAACATTAGGGACTATGTAGAGCAATAGAAGAAGAGACTCCCAACATTGAGTGTCAAACATATAAAGTGGAGTTCATCACTCAAGATCCATGGTATACCAAACTAGTATACTTATTATTGAAAAAAAGATGCCCAAAGGGGCTACCCCTAAACAAACGTCACGCCCTACGACTGAAAAGCGCGCACTTCATGATAAAAAATGGAACGCTTTTTCATTCATGGGAAGTTTTGGAATGGGCATGGCTCAGCTGATTCCACTACCCATCAGATCCTCTAGGCCAGATACTATTGGCCCTGTATCTTTAAGGATGTCTACACTCATGTTAGGAGATGCCATACTTGTCAAACAACAACACATCAGGAGTGGAACCCGGCCATGCCTTTGCAGTTGGTCTTCAAAGCTAGACCCTTCACACAATAGGCATTTGAATTTATCAAGGAAACCAACCCCAACTCATCTGCCAACCACCACTACATCCTAAATTCTACCGATTACTGCACCTGGTGGTCTCAAGTGATTCCTTGTGAAAACAATACGACAGACATAGTTATAAAATTCCTGGAAGAAAAAATGGTCAAAGGATTTGGGATGCCATTTGATATAGTGTGTGACAATGGTTTGACATTTTCTTTGGTGCAAATACTAAAATGGACCTATGAAAGGAAGATCACTCTGAAGTTCTCTAGCAACTACTACCCCCAGGGTAATGGTGTTGCTGAATTGACCATCAAAAATCTACTTGAGGTGATCAAACATCTATTGGAACAAAACCCCTGGCACTAGCATCAAAAGCTTAGGTTCGCCCTCTGTTTGAATCACATCTAAATAAAGGTAGCCCTGGGGACATCCCCATTCCACTTGGTTTATGGCCAAAACCTAGTATTCTCCATCAACTTACAGATCACGGTTTTATAGTTTATGCAGGAATTTAGCAACTGAGACAACATTGTGGAAGTTCAGATTTTGAACCTTGTGTGAATGGAGGAACAAAGAGACGTAGCCCTTGAACATTTTGTGCATCACCAAGTGGTAGTAAAATTATGGTTTGAGAAAAGAGCATAGTATAAGGCCTTTCATATTTCAGACTTGGTTCTCTTGTGGGACAAGGCCCAGGAAAAGAAGGGAAAGCACATTAAGTTTCAACGGCTCTGGCTTGGACCATATCTGATATTTGGGATTTGTGGGGAAAATAATTATTGCCTCAACACTATGACTAGAGAAGCCATCCCATTTCCTATCGATGGGCAATTTCTCAAGCACTACTTTGAATGAGGTAGGTGGTGAGTTTGTCTGAAGTTATACTATATGTAAATTCCTTTCTTGTAAATATCTTTCCTGGTGCTCTGTTTTGAGTGCCCCTACCTTGTAAATAGTTTTTTGGTCATCCTCTAAGACCGCCTTTCCTTTTCATTTTTTTCCTTTTGTTTTTGGCATTTTTTCATTCTCTTTCATTTTCCGGGTTCCCAGCGCGTTGCCTACTCCTTATAGAAAAGAATGCTTCGCATAACATCTATTCTTTGGAACGGTACCTTGTACATTCTGGTGAATTTGGAATCTATTGTTAGCATGGTGGAATTTGTATGCACTCTGGAGTTTTTTGTAAGTATGGTAAAAGGTTATGAGTAATCTTCATCCAATTCATGCCTTGACAGTTTGGACATCAGTTACAAGAAAATTCAAGAAGCAAGTAATCGGACACCTTGAGGGCAGATCATTTGCACTGGAAAATTAACCAAGTCTAAAAATCATTAAAATATCTTGGGTTCAGAACATTCTCTCCTATTCATAAATTTAAAGTGGTTGGCAAGGTGAAAGAAGTACTACCATTAAAATTAGCTAAGCTTAAGGATTACGGTGAAAGAAGTACCGCCTTTCCATCCAGAAAAGAAAAGGAAAAGAAAGAAATGAATAATAGAGAATTCTGGTATCTAGGAGAAACATGAAAGATATGATGACTTTGGTTTGATTTACGTAGTGCCTCCTCTCTGCTTCTCCTGGGGCTCATCAGCATGGTTTTCTTTTAGAGCACACACTTCAAAACTGACGAAAGATCAAAAGATTGAATCAATGATGAGTCCAATTTTCTCAGAGACCTTGCACTTTGCAAGCATAATTCTCCAGGTAAAGGTTAGTTCGATTTTTTCTAACCAGAGATTATGAAGTTCTCGAATGCACTAAGGCATTCATCCCAGATAGTCACCATTTTTTATGCCCTGCATACCTGTCCCTACATTTTGTAGGCAAAATGTTGGGTCCGCCTTTTCTCTTTTTTCTCTTTCCCTTGGTTTCTTTGGTCCCTTTGTTTCCCTCCAAGTTTTGCTTCCGCGAGGGTTGTCTTTCTTTTTCTTTTGTCTTCTCTGGTCTCCGGGACCTAGTCCCGCTATTTGTTTATTCTTTTGAGTCAGCCGGATCCTGGACTCTGGGATTCTCCGCCATCATGCCTTCTTTCACGGGAAAGTGTGGCTGCATGGAATCCCTGAACCTGGAGTCTGGAGTTTGCAGGGAAAAAGCAACACATTTTTACCCTAAGGGTATAAATAGAAGTTACCTATCATTTTCAGATTTACCATGATTAAAACACTCAGATCGATTAAGGGCATATTTCTTTGGTGATTAACAATGAATAAACAAGTGATTTGCAGTGCTTTCTCATGGTTTCTTGAAGGTGAACTTGTTGAAAAGTTCCCTCATGCTCATCTTTCCTGCATTCCCTGTGTTCCTAGGTAGGCTTTCGGCTCTCTTCTTTTTGTTGTCTAGTTTTCTGGTTCTTGTTTCTGCCTCGTTTGTTTTTCATTCTTCTTTTTGTTTTTGTTTTTTTATTTTGTTTCCATTTTTCCGCGTCTTTGTGCTAGATTTTTTGTCACCTCCCATTGGTGGGTTGGCTCTCCCAGAGGGTTTTCTTCCCTCTTTGTAGCTGTAATAATATTTGTGCTCTATATAATTTAGTAAAGTAGTGTAAATGTTTATGTATATGTTGTACATTGTGTAGTTTCCTATACATTTCTATATATACGTACATTTTTGCGGTCGATCTGTGAGTCATGCTTCAGCCCTCATTGCGCTTCAAATCCTATATATTTAGTGTATCCTATGTATATCCTTTCATCTATGTCAAGCTCATTGCACTCCATCATGTCTAAACCAATTATTGAGCTCTTCAGAGAGGTATTCACCATGGTTCAAACTCAGCACCTTGTTGGTTTGAGCCATGGTGACTTTCTCTCTCCTTTGTTGTGTCATCTTAATGGCAGGATTAATTTCCCATGAGTGGGCATTCAAATCCCATCCCATCTAGAATTTAATTCCCCCATGTCAGCCCACTTCTTTCCATTAATGTCATTACATCGCCTGTCACGTAGCCACATGACAACCCATATTAGCCAAGTATGACTTACTATCGTTTACGTCAACAATGGCTAAATCTTCTAGACTCTGGGTGCTAAGAAGCCCTTGGGTCTTCATTCTTTTTTTGTCACTTAATCGAATGCCCCAGAGCCCTAGGTGTTTATTAGAATCTGACCGATGTTAATTTCACCATTTTAGGATTTTGATGCATGCTAACACAATTTTGGGTAGGTGCAAAATGATGGTGAATTGCCCAGAGTCCTTAAAGTATTATTCTTATCATATCATGTATTGATGGTTCTCTATTCTTGTAGGTTGCTGATAGATTAATCAAACTGTCTGAAGTGATCGATCCTCCTGATAGCCCAGAGCTACCAACTACCTCCACTCGGGCAGCTACAAAAATAAAGGCTAAAAAGATGCTGGCCAAGCTACCACTAACTTCCAAGTACCCGAAGGAGGGTGCTCTTGCAGGGTCCAAGGCAGACTATGGGATGAAATGTAGGTCTTGGTCCAAGCTATCTACCAACAAAGGGCCACCGGACATGATATGGAAAAATAATTGGTTGCCTTTGAGATCATCAAGGCTACAAGTTTTCCCTACTTGGTGCAAGCACCAGAACTGATACTCTAACTAGCGATGCTTTACAATTCCCCCACTTGGGTTTTTCTCCTCACTAATCCCTAGCTACTACATTATCCAGTGACTATCGTAAATCAAGATGCAGAAAAATTTGCTTCAGGGTTGGGGATCCTGCAATTAAAGGGAGCCACGATTCTCACCCGGGCCATGTCATTATAGGAGTTCAAAGGAGTTTCCCTCCTCTCCCAACAACATATCAACACCCACTAGCTGAAGTCCCTGAGAAGAGACTATAAAAAGATGAAGTTGGAGATCCCCCACAGAGATTTCAAAGAACCTATCCAGGCCGGGATCATATTTCTATGCAGGCTCTTTGGAGAGCCCCATGACCAAGATTTCTTAGCATGGATGTATTACTTCCTCTACTACATCATGACCCATAGTCAAACCTTCAATTGGATGGCCATCATCGCCAACCATGTGGACATGCAACTGAGGAGTGTCCTCCAGACCTCCAAGTTCCATATAACATCCTATGTTCTCTAGGCACTGGACCAATAGAGACCTGCCTTCCAGGGTTTGCAAACAATGGGAATTCTTGGGAATGGGTCAAGCCAATTGATGCCATGGGATCATTATCCCCAGGTCCAGTGGGATCTTAGTTTCCCAAATTTTTGTAGGATAAATGATGCCTTCATTTACCAAAATATTTTAACACTTACTCAGGATTCCAGATACTGGTTATCGCAAGAGGTGATGACCTTGGTGAGCACCTATGGGAATTATTTCATCCAATTCCAGCAACACACATATATTTGGGTGGCTGACTTCTCTGGGAAACCCTATCTTCTTCACCGGTATTGCGGGGATAGAATATTTCTTTTAGAATTCTGTAGACAAATTCTTGAGCTGCACGCCCTTTTCCCATTGAAGAAGGTTACCAACGTTCCATTCCCAATATCTTGCGGGAACTATTCTTGCAGTCTTGCCACAAAAAAAGAGGCAGATAGCAAACTAAAGAGTCTAGGACTGGTCAAATTTGACCATCCCCAAAAAAATTTTGATCCATTGGGTAAAATAGCACTAGCACTTCCCCAGGCATCCCACCACAAAAAGAAGATATTGAAGATTTCTTGGTGGACTGCCAGGATAGTTTTGATCTTCGGGCCCGCCAACATTTGCAGATGTCTAAAGGCTTGATGAAAGCCCTCAACCTTTGAGGTTTCTTGAAGGGTTTTTTAGATGACGGGTCGTTGGAGGACCCATTGTACAAAGAGAAAGGGTTAGATAAATTGGATCTCCCTCTGGTGGATTGGGCCACCCCAAAAGATTTAACAATCGAGGGAGTATGCTGCCCCATTATAGAAAATAGTTATAATTATTTTGTATGGGTGTGTCCCAAGAGCACCTAGAAAGGACAAATTGTTTGAAGGTTTGCCTCGACCTCCAGAGCTGTAGGACCCAGCACAAGAAAGGGGAAGGAGATAGAGGATACCCTAGGCAAGGTACTTCCCTAGGGTTCGCTCCCCATAATGGCACAATTAAAAAATAAAATGGAGGCATCAAGGATAGAAAGGTAGAAGATAAGTGCTAAACTTTCCTAGGGCCTCCTCGCAACTACAGTAGCATCTACTCACCCAGCGGGATCCCCGTCATTAGCTGCGATGATGAGCAGGTAGAATTTGGCTAAGGTAGAGTCTACAAGTATTTTTTATGCCAGGGTCCCACTAAAAAGGAAGAAGAAGCAGAAGGTGAAACCCACCCCAAGCACAAACAAAGGCCCTGGTACACCTAACATGCCCCCAGTAGATGTCAATTTGAAGACCCTTGAACTCGAGAATATTTCTGATACCTCACCCTGCATGACGATTTTGATGATGTCTTCGGGACAGATGAGCTCATGCACCTACATGAGGATATAGATCATGCAGTAGAAGAGATTGCTACTCAAGAAAAAGAGGATATCCCCACTGAGAAGGAAGTCCTAGAGAAAGAATCTGCCATAGAGTAGGAAGTCCAGGAAGAAATGCAAAAGGAGTAAGGTGAGCGGGAGAAAACACTGGTCCAAGAGACAGAGGATGGACCAAGGAAAACAACATATGAGAAACTGATGACTGGGGAAACTAGACCAATGGGATCAACAATACCCCCATTCATCACACTCCAAACACCTTTGGTTACTCCGGGTGACCAAATGGCCCATAGTACATTCCATGAGGTAATCACAGTGGCCCAAATAATGAATCTTGGCCCGATACCTCAACCACCTCCATAAAATGTTCCAATGGAGGAAGATGGCTCGACGAATGATACCAAGGATGAAAAAAAATAGTAGGATGAGAGAAGAACCCCCGAAGATACAAATGTTAATTCACCCATTGCTAAGAAGGATGAGGAAATCCCCAAAAATATAGGTGATGTTGACACCAGCAGAGAAGAAACCCCGAACATCACAAAAGAGGACACCAACATGGCAGAGAACAATGAAGCCTCTGGAGAATAGGAAAGGGAAAAGGAATAGGAAAAAGAGAAGGAGCCTAATGACACTGCAAATTTTGGGAATGCACCACTAGATTCCAAAGGGAATCCTGATACCCAGGTCTTAACAACAAAGCTACCCCAACAGCCCCAATGGCTGGTGGAATCAAGAAAGAGAAAGGCCCCAGTCGGTAGCAACAAGAGTTTCACTCTCCTTGGCCAAAATGATGGTTCAAGATGTAGGGGCCAAGAAGCCTAAGAAGTTATGGATAGTCCATACCCTCCAGAATAATTTAGTAGGAAGTATAGTTGCGAAAATTACAACACCTCCCCCACATGAAGATGCAGCGATAGTGAGGCCCAAAGATTATGTGATCACAGAGGTAACACTGGGGAGGAGAGATAAGTAGGGCGAGTTAGACTTACTGAGGGAGGCCACAAAAGTAGTGGAGGCCCGATACAATAAAAAGACCCAAAAGTTGAAGGAGGAAAGAGAGACCAATGCAAATCTCCTTGCACTTCTGGCAGAACTCACAGAGCCCCTGGCCGAGATCCACCTGGAAGCTTCTAACTCTGGATTACCACTTGTATGGGCTGATGTGGATGCTCTAAGGGCCATGAAGAAGAAGGCCCAGGCTATGGATGGGTGGATCACCAAGTAGGTAGCCATTGTAAGGAAATTCTTAGTGGTGTCACTCCCTGATCTCTATCAGATTAGTAATCTCCTTAGTCAGGGGAATGTCTTCGCTATATTATCGGAGAAAGACTTAGAAAAGTATGGAAAATGGAGGGTTGGGTTGGATGAGATCTTCAACACCAAGGAAGAAGTCATCACAGAGGTCATAATTTTGGGGAAGAATCATATGAATCCCTCTAGGCCTAGTACTCCAGACTTGGCCTCAAGATTGAGGTATGCAAGGAACTGGTTAAGGCCCTAAAAGAGAAAGTAACTACGACCCAGTATCCTTTGGGCCTATACAAGGCATTTGTGGTAAAGGTGTCACGAGTCAACCCCTTCACCACCAAAACATGCACCCTAGAGGATTATGTCCTCATTAAGTATGATGAATTCATGGAGTCCCTATATCAGTCAGCTGGGGAATTTGACGACGGAAGATTATCAAGATTATCTAAGATGATGCTCCTAGCACATGATGTCATAAAGATAGTGGATGAATTCTAGAACGGGGCTAAAGAAGTTGAAGAAAAGCTTGAGGCTGTCCATCACTGATGGGATGACATTAAGGATATAGATGAAAAAGGCATAAGCCAAGTTTTGGAGGCATTTAGAAATAGTAAAGGGCAATAAGATTCTCCGGATCCTGGAGATTTTCATCAGCAGGGGATACTTTAAAAATTCTTTATTCTTTGAGTGCAAGCTCCTAGATCCCAGAGTCCTGGATCCAGTAAATTTTTCAGTCTTTGATGACCTATGTGTAGGTTCCCCAAAGTCAACTGGTCATTATCAGGCAGTTAATAAGGGTGTCTAAATGTAGGTGACCCTAGCAAGGTGCGTCAACTTGAGGGATGGTTCTGACAGGTGGTCTTCCCAAGGCGCCGCTTGAATAGAACACTTGGTGCATCAGAGATAGTGAGCCACTTTTTTATTGATGAGGCATGTAGCCTCGATCTCCAGGGGATCGGATTTCTTCTATTTTCCCTTTGGCTCTCTTCTTGAGGCCGATTCTTCCATACCTCTTTTCTTGTCTCATTCTTCTAACATGTCAGACCTCTTCTCTCTTCGAGGTTGTTGTAGCATGGTGCAAGTAATACCGGCCACCAAAAATTGTATTTTATTGTTGAGTGTAAAGATAAGTTAGGTTAACTTTAGGGCAAACATGTGTATAAATAATAAGTCTGACCTCTTTCCAAGGGTTGGAAAAATTGATGATTTTGCAGTCACTAGCTATAGCACTTTCAACATTTCACTACTTGTAGTTGTAGAGCTCAATGCTCCTTAGGTCTTAGAAGTTCTTAGTAGATAGATGCTCCCTGGGAGCCATTGTTGTACACACTAGTGCTACTAGAAAACCATTAATGAAGAAGGAAGAATTCTCGCAATGCTATTGTTGGTCTTCTAATCTCTGAGTTAATACTCTTTTTGTGTTGTATGTTTCTGATGTCCCTTGCTCTAATATTTTAAGTAGATTAACAAACTTCTTTTCCCCTGACTATTGAATATGTATGAACTAATGGTTCTGTGCACATTCAATATTTTAGTGTAGTATGTTAGAGCATGGTTGATGTTTTAAATGTATTTACATGACTATAGGTAGATGGAATACTTCTAACATTGGCGTATCTTTTGACATTTATTTGGTTAACTAACGCGTGCTTGTAGGAAATCCCAACTTACCTAAATCCTTGAAGAAGATGAGCCAAGAAAACCAGCTATCCCCCTGAACAAAATAGTCACACTCCCAACTTAGCTCCCTCACCATCGAGACCCAACTCTCACGTGCTTGAAGGCCCAAAGAATTTATTCACTAGTAAATTTGGCTTCAAATTTTGATGAAAATTGGTTGAAATTTTGACAGTAATTGGTCAAATTCATGACCAAACCTTTCATCGATCTTTTTTTGTCAAAATTTTGACGTTATTATTATTGGTCAAAATTTTGACCAAACTAGAGGTCAAAATTTTGACTATAGCTCTTGTTTAATCTGACAGAAATCGACGTCAAAATCTGTGGGGCAATGGTCAAAATTTTGACCAATATTTGGTCAAAATTGAGACCATAACATTGGTGGAAAGCATGGCACGCACGTCTAAATCTCTTCATGTAATGGTCAAAATTTTGACCAATCATTGGTGGAAAAGAGTGGAGGAGTTGGTCAAAATTTTGACCATCCCATCAAGTGATTTCGACGGGCGTGCTATACTTTCCACCAAGGCATTGGTCAAAATTTTGACCAATTGTTGGTGGAAACGAGTCAAGACATGGGTCAAAATTTTGACCATCAATTTCAGATATTTCGACGTGGATGCCATACTTTCCACCAAGACATTGGTCAAAATTTTGACCAATTGTTGGTGGAAATGAGTCAAGACATGGGTTGAAATTTTGACCATTAGTTTTAGAGATTTCAACATGGATGCTTTGCTTTCCACCAAGGTATTGGTCAAAATTTTGACCATCAGTTTCAGAGCTTTCGACGTGGATGCTTTGCTTTCCACCAAGGTATTGGTCCAAATTTTGACCATCTCATTTGGAAATGGTTGAAATTTTGACCAATACTTTGGCAGAAATAAAGAGGGTGAGGGTCACAATTTTGACCAAAGCCTTGGTGGGAATGAGTATGGCATTGGTTGAAATTTCAACCATTGCCAATTTTTTTTTTTAAAAAAATTTGTACCAATTAATTTTTTTTAATTCTACTTGGATTCAACTGATAAGCTTAAGGGGCTTTCTAATGGATGGTTCATAAGGCACAACACTTGGTGAAGGTTTTCCAAATGAGGATGCAAGAAGAGTGGGTTTAACTATGGAGGAAACTCCATAGTTAAGTGGCCTCAAGTTGGAGTCGTACTGGGATGGATGACCTGTCGGGAAGTCCCGGTGCTTCACCTCTGTGAGCATCACCCAGAGTCAATGAGTGCTAAGTTTTACATTCATTCTCATGAGAGATGGGTTCGTGTGAAACACTACTCATGAATCACAGGTTAATGAGTTTGACTCAAAAAACAACACAGTTGAATCTTGATTAGCAACTAGCAAACATATTTACAAACCGGTTGAAAAAAAGGGTCAAATGGTAAATGTTACCAAC
>MU224095.1:597414-615586 GCA_018584345.1 Thuja plicata | reverse complement strand
GAAAGATAAGACAACAGTATATATAAGCAGTGCTCTGCACTGCACTCCATCCATCTAATTTACGAGGCCAATAGCATGGTCTAGATTGCTATGTACACGAAACAAAAATATTTGTCTTTTCCCAAAAAGTTGAGCAGAACCTTGTACCTTAGTTATTACTGCAGGCTGAAACAGTGCACATTATTTTGGTGCAGGCCGATTTTTTAGATTGTCATTAGAATCACCACTAATCTCCACAAGAGCATTGTCCCTGTTTAAAATGATGGAGATGTTCTCATCTCTCATGACAATTTCTCTTGCAATAATCTTGGAGATAAAATTCGTTGCAGTGTGGCAATCGACACAAACTTGAAGATTCAATTTAGGGTATCCTCAAGATAGCCAGCCCGGGCAAGAAGGTTAACCATGCACACATAATGATCAACTGTAGGCGTAATGCAATAAGGATTACTCATATGATTGAAATATGCACAACCCTCATCCACTAAACCTGCATGGCTGCATGCACATAGAACACAAGCAAAGCTAACAATGTCAGGATATGTTCCAGAGTGCTTCATTAATTCAAAGACTTCGAGAGCATCCTTGCAAAATCCATTTTGTGTATATCCTGCAATCATTGTATTCCATGAGATGACATCTCTTTCAGGCATTCTGTCAAACAATTCACGAGCCTTGTCTATGCTTCCACATTTTGCATACATGTCTACTAGGGCAGTTGCAACTAGAACATCTGACAAAAATTTTCTATCCTTTATACTTTCATGTATGTCCATACCCTGTTTGTAGGCTCCCATTTTGGCACAGGCAGGCAGGGAGGATGCTGGCAAAGGTTGTGAAGTCTGGCTTTACACCTGCCAATTGCATTTGCTTGAAATTTTCTAAAGCCTTTTCCAAATATCCATTTTGTACATATCCTGCAATCATGGCAGTCCATGAGCACACAGTTCTTTGAGGCATTGTGTCAAACAATACACGTGCCTTGTTTACGCTTTCACATTTTGTATACATATCTATCAGGGCAGTTGCAACTACATTTGACAAAATTTCTCGATCCTTTATGCTTTGATGGATGTCCATACCTTGCTCCAAAGCTCCTATTTTGGCACAGGCAGGGAGAATGCTCGCAAAGGTTGCAGAATTTGGCTTTACACCTGCCAATCGCATTTGCTTGAAAGTTTCAAATGCTTTTTCAATAAATCCATTTTGGGCATATCCTGAAATCATTGCAGTCCATGAGAATACATTTCTTTGAGGCATTCTGTCAAGTAGTACACTTGCCTTTTCTATGCTTCCACATTTTGCATACATGCCTACTAGGGCAGTTGCAACTGCAACATCTGACAAAATTTCTCCATCCTTTATGCTTTGATGGATTTCCATACCCTGTTTCAATACTCCTAGTTTGGCACAAGCAGTGAAGATGCTAGCAAAGGTTGTAGAGCCTGGCTTTACTCCTGCCAATTGCATCTGCTTGAATGTTTCCAAAGCCTTTCCAGCAGATCCATTTTGTGTATATCCTACAATCATTGCAGTCCATGAGACCACATCTCGTTGAGGCATAGAGTCAAATAATTCACGTGCCTTGTCTATGCTTCCACATTTGGCATACATGTCTACCAGGGCCGTTGCAACAACAACATCTGACAAAATTCCTCTATCCTTTACACTTTGATGGATGTCCATTCCATGTCCCAAAGCTCCCATTGTGGCACAAGCACGGAGGATGCTGGTGAAGGTTGTGGAAGTTGGCTTTACTCCTAATTGCATTTGCTTGAGAGTTTCTAAAGCTTTTTCCACAAATCCATTTTGTGCATATCCTGCTATAATTGTATTCCATGAGATGATATCTCTTTGAGGCATTCTGTCAAACAATTGACTTGCCTTGTCCATCCTTCCGCATTTTGCATACATGTCGACCTGTGCATTTCCATCTATATCTGACAAGAATCCCCCTTCCATTATGCTTTGATGTATGTCTAAAGCCTGTTCCAAAGCTCCCATTTTGACACAGGCATGGAGAACGCTGGCAAAGGTTGTGGAATTTGGCTTTACACCTGACAACAGCATTTGCCTAAAAGTTTCTAAAGCATTTTCAACAAACCATTTTGTGAATATCCGGCAATCATTGCAGTCCATGAGATGACATCTCTTTGAGGCATTCTGTAAAACAGTTCACGTGCCTTGTCTATCATTCAACATTTTGCATACATGTCTGACACAGCATTGCCTACTACAATATTTGATAAAAATCCCCCCACCAGTATGCTTTGATGGATGTCCATACCCTGTTCTAAAGCTCTCATTTTCCCGTGCGGAGTCGGGCTTTATACCTGCCAATTGCATTTGATTGAAGGTCTCTAAAGCCTTTTCCATAAATCCATTTCGTGCATATCCTGTAATCATAACATTCCATGAAACCACATTTCTCTGAAGGGATTTTGTCAAACAGTTCACGTACCTCATCTACTCGTTCACACTTTACATACATGTCTACCAGCGCAGTTTCGACTATAACATTTGACAAAATTCCTCTATCTTTTATGCTCTGATGGATGTCCATACCCTGTTCCAAAGATCCCATTTCGGCACAGGCTGGGAGCACACTGGCAAACGTATAATGATCCGGTTGGAAACCTGTTTCCTGCATTTTGTGAAACAGTGTGACTGCCTCTTGAGGATATCCATGTCTTCCGTAAGCTGCAATAATCGTATTCCATGAGATGTTTTCTCGTTCTTTCATGTGGTTAAAAATTTGTCGAGCATCATCCAAACTTCCACATTTGACATACATGCAAATAAGCTTATTACGAAAAGTTGGGCTTCCAGCCAAGGCAAATCGCATGTGAGCTATGAAAGAGTGGACATTCTTCCCTCCTCAAAGCCCGCTCTTGAAAATACAGGTCTGCAATAATGGAAGATATGTCGAGTAGTCTTCACGGGGGTGCGGGTAATGGCATTTCATGTCTGCAATGTGCAGTGCCGGCTCCAACTTGCTGTAAGATAGAGACGAGTTGTTGGTTGGGTAATGGCATTTTATGATTGTAATTTAAGCATGGAAAATTTGCAGCGCCAATGCAGACAGTCGAAATACAAGCAGTTTTCCAGATTAGATGAGACAGGCATTTATTGGTTTACATAAAATTTAGTTAATAAGTTATAAAATTGTTATAAGTTTAATATTTATTTAATATGAACGATTCTGTGACAAAATATGACTTGGTAAAGTGGAGCAAATTTTATCTTCAAAAAGGGCCCGTTTCTTTCCCGAATTTGTGTATGCTGGAAAATTGCCAATTCTGGAATTCTGCTATTCTTAAAATGAATTTTAGAATATGGGCAGTATGACTGAGAAGATGCAAATTCTGCGTTTGGTTCCACACAACTAGAATTAGAATTAGAATTTTGTTTTTGCATTTTTGTGAGTAAGATTAATATTTCAATATTTTTTAAAAAAAATCTTTAATTTGCTTAATTTTACCAAAAATAATGAATAATTTGTTTAGTAACCTTTGTTGTTAATTAAAAATATGATTTATGTTATAAATTACAATGTTTTTGATAGAAAAATGTGTTTTTAAAAGTAATATTTTTTTTATTCTAATATATTAATTCATTTATTACTGTGCTAAATAAAGTGAAAAAATCTTTTAATTTAAGAATGTTAATTTTGCTTTTGCAATTTTTTAAATAAAGCTAATTTTTCATTGTTTGCAAACTTTTTTTAATTAATATAAATTGTTTAATTTTAACATAAAAAATTATAAATTCGTAAAAAAATCCAAAATAGTCATGACATTAATTTAAATATGTCCAACGTTTCAATACATAAATAATTTAAATATGTCATTTTTTAACCATATTTACACATCTAGCCCTACAAACAAGTCTGATTATGATGACAATAAGGCATAAGATAAGGCGTCGTAGAAAGAGGATTTCATCTTTCGCCATTGATGCAATTGCCTTGCACGACTTGCACTATTCTTGGTCCTCATGTATAGTTGTCGGCGCGATGGATGTAGATGGGGCATCATTGACCCACCTAAAGTAATCACAACCATTGTGGCCCTACAATACCAAAGTTACATTTTAGTTCTTGTTATAAAGATTAATTCTTACATTGTTTTGAAACATAACATATATTTCCATTACCAACCTTTTTACTATTTGGGCATACCCAAAACTGACGCCTTGGATTGGTCCTTGTCTTGGAGGTCCTCAACAAGCAGGGGCCAGCACCACATTGACACATTGGAAAATTCATAACACTCATCACATCTATATGAATAATGCACCATTAGTACAACATTAGTGTTTAGAATGCACGAATATTAAACAAAGCTCAACTACTGTATTTAGATACCTTTTTATATCATTTTTCATGACGCGTGTGATAGTGGACTACATTATTTTAATACATGTGATACTATAAGCTTAACACGAAAATGATAATTGTAATCATTAGTGTAATCTTAATTCTAACTATAATGCAAACAAATTATTTGTAATCATAATTTGAATCATAATATAACCCTATTTCTAAACCTATCATTGATTATAATTGTTGAATGTATATAAATTGTGTGAAGACAAACATAAATTGAGATTAATAGGGATTAGATTTAAAATTTATATTAATGTGTACCACGTCACATTTTAAGCATATTAAGACATTCCATATAAATGAATTCCAAACAAAATAAAGATAACATGAATATAGCTTTCAAAGTCACAAACTAAAATATGTTGAAATAATTTCCAATGACAGTTTAGACTCCAAATACTCCAATCATAAATAGTAGTAGGTGTGGGTGTCTACAAGTCAAAACTACTATTCAATATTATATGCAAGTTTCTAAATTTGATTTTGTGGACAATTTTTCATCGTATACTTTTTGGATCTCACTCCATGATTCAATGTAGCATTAACAGGTAATAATTTAACTATCTCGAAATGTTGAAATAATACAACTGTTAACATACCTATAATTATATTTCTTTACGTAACAAAACTATTAATAGGAAATAATTTTGATATGTAACCATGTTAGTAAACATATTTGCACTTCAAAAATAATAACACAAATTGACTCACAATGCCCCAATAGAAGCACAAATGCTACTAACAGTTGGAGAAGTTATCATTAGATTGATAACTTTCCTCTGAATTGAGAGGTACAGCTCCCTCTTAGAAATATTTACAATGAATTAAAATGAAGGTTATGTCTTTAACCAGAAGACACAAAGACATACTAACATTCACCCATCAACATGGTGTGAATGTGATTGCGGATTTAACAATTTAAAAGAAAACTAAATGCATGGCACACAGACCATTCACTTATTCTTCCCACTGTAAGGGCATGAGAAAGATTTAATATTTGTTTTCAGATACATGAATGAATAAACTCACAGATTTAATAACAATTCATGAGTACAAATAGGACAACATAAGAAGATGATTGGAATGACTCACAGATCACTCTCAATCAGAGAAATATATTCAAACTCAAAGATCTGATACATATTTCTCCTTCCTCCTAAATACACAGTAAAAGACTCAAAGATCTATTTACTTCTGCATAAACTATAACTGAAAACATTGCATCCATTCCCTCTTTCCCTTTTTACAAATAAGAAATAATTTTTCTCCTCTGCTAGAGCACACCGACTACAGAAAAAGAAGAAACCGAACCCTCTCTCTTTTTTTATTTTACCTATTTATCCTTCTCTTTCTCTCCATGAGATATTTTCGGTTTCCATAACTGATTCTATAACTAATTCTTTGAAAGTCTTTAAATCATCTTCTCCTTCACCTTTGGGCCCGATAAATTTATAAACTTTGGAATAAAAGTTTATAATAATAATTATCTGCCTATTGGAATGATACACATGATTATATTTGGACATGTGGCATATGAATACATTAGTCATAAATAAAAATTCTTGCTGCTGGGCGGATTAACAAATATTTATGACAGTCAAATTAGGCCTCGGTGCGGAGGGTATAACTATTTATTCCACCGTTGGACCACCTTCATTTTAGGATATGTTGGTGCTATGAAAATTGTGCCCAACTCCACCGAAGCGATTTGGTAAATCATGTTTTAGTAAAAAGTTACGCAGATCTAAGTAGAGGCATAGAAAACTATCAAAAAAATCAGACTTGTGTTAATGTTATCAACAACTTTCACATTCTTTGCACTCAAAACTCACCATTGCCACCACCACACGTTTCTTAGAACTGATATTAATGTCTAGATGAATCATACATAATCTCATTGGGTTATCTAAAATATTCCATCACCTCACGGTCACAATGAGTTGGATGAATTTCAGACTTTCAAAACTGCGAAGTCGCTATAGTGTTCCAACATCTCTGTTGTTTCTATCATGCAGCCATGATAATAAAATTGCAATCTTCACCATTAATGCAGATGCCTCATTAGATACCCATACTAATTGTATTCCATGCATTCTGCAATAATTGCATCCCTGGAGTACTTTTAACATTTAATTGTTGATATGAATCGACATTGCCAACATGAAAGGTAAGGAATCATTTCCCTTTATTTTAAAGTTTATATCATGTGAGTTTGTGTCATTTCCAATCTCTGTAATAAAATGTGAGACATATTTCCAATATATTCTAACACACTAGCAAATATGTCGTGTATCTTGTTTGAACCATCTTGAACCTGTGAACTACATTGAACAACTTTGAACCAGTTTGAACACCCTCGAACCACTTTGAACAAGTTTGAACTGCTTTGAACCTTCTTGAACCGGTTTGAACACCCTCGAACCACTCTGAACAAGTTTGAACAATATTCAAAGGGGTTCAAAGATTTATGCTTCCACTTTTCATCTTTATAAAACACAATGTTTTCAAGGATAAGAATCAACAACCAAGCAAATCCTGCATTTTGGTCAATAATAACAAAATAGGGGCTAAGTTTTGAAAAAATTTAATTGGGGCACTACAAGTGGGCCAACACCTGGCTCTGACCAGGGAATGTTTTTTCTTCCAAAAAGAAGAGAGCACCAGAATCTCTAGTAACAAAGAACAGTGCCTAGCACCATTGGGAAATAGAGTCAAGAAAAACATAG
The DNA here is from genome assembly GCA_018584345.1 of Thuja plicata. Lineage (NCBI taxonomy): Eukaryota > Viridiplantae > Streptophyta > Pinopsida > Cupressales > Cupressaceae > Thuja > Thuja plicata. Next base: position 608,473 of record MU224095.1, on the reverse strand, counting down.
TGTAGGGAGATGCTTGCAGAGAGGGCGGAGGGGAGCAAGGAGAAACAATAAGCCAAAACACACAAACACAAACAAACTACACCAAAAAAATATTTACAAGAGATAGGGAAAACATCCCATACCTCCAAGAATGCATCTGACCGCTCATGTGAAACCATCAACTGGCTGTGAGAAGTACCTCCCACTGCGGAAAAGTGGTTGATATGTAAGCATAATCATTCCAAACAAATGACATACAACCATTGTGAGGCAAGATCCAATAAAAATGCATTGTAAGAGCTTTCTAAACAAGATATTGGATTCAAAAAGCCACTCCTCATCATATACTTCTGGTTGCACTTCCTTAGGGCTGTAAAGATGACTTGCAAGGATCTTCTCATTGAAATCTGAATTTTGCATTACTAGAAACTCACTCTCCAGAAATGTATTACCGCCATCATCTTTAAAGCAAAAAGACTCCAGCATGGGATTATTATCAAATAACTCATCTTCACAATTAAATTTGAAAGTTTCTAATTCAGATTTTGTGTGTGGTATTATAATAGAGGATAATGAGTTTTCCTCTGTTTGTACTTGAATATCCTCAAGATTCTCCAATGGTAGGGGTTGCAATAGCTCTTCATTATGTTGTCTACCCTCAAACTGAAAAGATTCATAATCCACCTGCACATAAAGATGAGGAATACCCTCTACTTTCTCACCAACATGCATTTCGGACTCATGTTGCTTCTCCATGTTTTCTTGATCAAGATCACTTGCTGAAACTGTGGCAGAAGTATCAAATGTAAAGGTTTCAAAATCTAAAAAAGAAAACTCTTCCAGCAAACTACCATTTGATCTTTCACTGTCCAATCTTCTCTCAATAGGAAATGCATCTACACATGCCATTAATTTTTTTGATTTTGAGTCGTGAGCATCATTATCTTCAACATGTAAATGATAGGTTCCAACAATATTATGAGAGATATTTTCAGCCATAAGACATGGACGAAAATCTTCATCATTAAAGGTTGTTAGATTTTGGTGGTAAGAAATGGGTGGTGTTGGTTTTGCTGCCTTCAATATGAGTCTCCTTTGCTGAAACTTTTCTATGGGTTTAAAATTATGATCATGAAAACAATTTTCAGATTTTGGAACCTTCATGACACTTGCTTCTATGCATTTCATCCCACTTAAAAGCATATCATCATCTACCTCAATAGCCTCTTTTTATGCATCTCTCAAATTTTGAATCTTCTTTCTTATTAAAAGAAATTTAATTTCAGTTTGTAATGCAGCAATAAAAACACATAGCTGATTACTTTCATTTGGCTGGCAGACTTGAGGAATTTTACCAATACACCTATTAAATCTATCAACAAGATTTCTCATAGATTCATCCATTTGAATTTGAATTTGAAAGAGATTCAACAACGACTTATAAGTATCGACCACAGGCTAAAATCTTCCAAGAAATTTTACCTTTAAATCGTCCCAACCGATAATACATCCATCTTGCAAATTTTGAAACCATTCAGCAGCGTTTCCAACAAGGCTTTCAACAAACAATCTGACAAACACGTCCTCTTCTTGCACTCCAAGAATCCCACATGTAACAATAACTGATTTAATATAATCATCTAGGTCTTTGGTTTTATCTCCAGCAAACTTTGGAAGATATTCTCTTGATCTTTTAGGCAGGGTTGAATATTGAGGCAATGCAAAAGGGCCAATTTGTGCCCCCCATGGCTGAGCTGCAATCAAAGCCATAACACACTGGAATTCTTTCACCAAAAGATTTCTGAATTAAACATAGAGTCGCCAATCTCACACAGAGATATTTCAAAATCTGAGGAAATAAAGAAGCACTGATATTTGATTCTGAATCCCCAGTAGAGTCGCCAAAAATATGTTAGTAAACAGATTTGCACTTCAAAAATAATAACACAGAATGACTCGCAATGCCCCAATAGAAGCACAAATGCTACTAACAGTTGGAGAAGTTATCATTAGATTGATAACTTTCCTCTGAATTGAGAGGTACAGCTCCCTCTTAGAAAGATTTATAATAAATTAAAATAAAGGTTGTCTTTAACCAAAAGACACAAAGGCATACTAACATTCACCCATCAACATGGTGTGAATGTGATTGTGGATTTAACAATTTAAAAGAAAACTAAATGCATGACACACAGACCATTCACTTATTCTTCCCACTATAAGGGCATCAGAAAGATTTAATATTTATTTTCAGATACATGAATGAATAAACTCACCGATTTAATAACAATTCATGAGTACAAATAGGACAGCATAAGAAGATGACTGAAATGACTCACAGATCACTCTCAATCAGAAAAATAGAATCAAACTCAAAGATCTGATACATATTTCTCCTTCCTCCTAAATACATAGTAAAAGATTTAAAGATCTATTTACTCCTAATAAACTATAACTACAAACATTGCATCCATTCCCTCTTTCCCTTTTTACAAATAAGAAATAATTTTTCTCCTCTGCAGGAGCACACTGATTGTAGAAAAAGAAGAAACCGAACCCTCTCTCTTTCTTTCTTTTACCTATTTATCCTTCTCTTTCTCTCCATGAGATATTTTTGGTTTCCATAACTGATTCTATAACCAATTTTGTAACTGATTCTTTGAAAGTCTTTAAATCATCTTCTCCTTCACCTTTGGGCCCGATAAATTTATAAACTTTGGAATAAAAGTTTATAATAATAATTTTCTTCCTATTGGAATGATACACATGATTATATTTGGACATGTGGCATATGAATACATTAGTCATAAATAAAATTCTTGCTGCTGGGCGGATTTAAAAATATTTGTGACAGTCAAATTAGGCCTTGGTGCAGGGGGCATAACTATTTATTCCACCATTGGATCGCCTTCATTTTCGAATATGTTGGTTCTATGCTAATTGCGCCCAACTCCACAGAAGCGATTTGGAAAATTATGTTTTAGTAAAACGTTACACAGCTCTGAGTAGAGGCATAGAAAACTGTAAAAAAAAATCAGACTTGTGTTAATGTTATCAACAACTTTCACATTCTTTGCACTCAAACTTTACCATTGCCACCACCACATGTTTCTTAGAACTAATATTAATGTCTATACAAATCAGACATCATCTCATTGGGTTATCTAAAATATTCCATCACCTTACGATCACAATGAGTTAGATGAATTTCAGACTTTCAAAACTGCGAAGTCGCTATAGTGTTCCAACATCTGTGTTGTTTCTATCATGCAGCCATGATAATAAAATTGCAATCTTCACCATTAATGCAGATGCCTCATTAGATACCCATACTAATTGTATTCCATGCATTCTGCAATAATTGCATCCCTGGAGTACTTTTAACATTTAATTGTTGATATGAATCGACATTGCCAACATGAAAGGTAAGGAATCATTTCCCTTCATTTTAAAGTTTATATCATGTGATGTTTGTGCCATTTCCAATATCTGTAATAAAATGTGAGACATCTTTCTAGTATATTCTAACACACTAGAAAATATGCCTTGTACCCTGTTTGAACCATCTTGAACCTGTGAACTGCATTGAACAACTTTGAACCACTTTGAACCACTTTGAACACCTTCAAACCACTCAGAACAAGTTTGAACCAGTCTGAACTGCTTTGAACCTTGTTGAACCGATGAACTGCATTAAACAACTTTGAACCAGTTTGAACACCCTCGAACCACTCTGAACAAGTTTGAACCAGTTTGAATTGCTTTGAACCTTCTTGAACCATTTTGAACCCTCGAACCACTCTGAACAAGTTTGAACCATGTTCAAAGGGGTTCAAAGATTTATGCTTCCACTTTTCATCTTTATAAAACACAATCTTTTCAAGGATAAGAATCAACAACCAAGCAAATCCCTCATTTTGGTCAATAATAACAAGATCGGGGCTAAGTTTTGAAAATTTTAAATTGGGGCACTACAAGTGGGCCTACAAACCATTAACAAAGCACTTTTGAAGTTGAAAATAATTTTTTAAGGTCAAATATGTGGATATCAGATAAGATAATAGTCACAAAGAAATATATGTCCTCATCAAAGAGTATGCTAAAAAATCTTACAAAAAGCAAAATTAAATCATATAATAAGTCATAAGAGTATGAAATAGTTATTCGTGAAATATCCATATAAAAGTTACTATACTTCTTCAAACTTTATTTCGATATATTCGACTCTCTCCTCTTCAATCATTCTCAGGAACCCTTGGGCTCTTGCAGTTTCACCCATGAAAGTGTCATATGCCTTTAGCATAGTACGTGGAGCTAGATCAAGGATAGATTTAAGAGTCGCATACACATTATCCATTACTAAAGCATCTTCTGAATGTGTACGATCCACTTTGATAGTTTGAGGCTTATTGAATTCCTCGTGTAGCTTTTTGAGAGTCTCAAACATCACATCCATGGAACCAGCCATGCTTGCCTTCTTCCTTTTTGGCCTCCTTGATGCCGATGTTTGAGTCTCTTTGTTGCTTGTAATAGATTGGTTGGATTGAAAAAACTCATCATTCAAATCAGCAACAGTCCCCATAATTGTGTTTGTATCATAAACATCATTAAAATCTAAAGGATCATCCATGGGGTTCCCTTCTTCTGTCTCTTGAGGTGTCGAATCTTCCTTGCCTTTAGCCATATCATTCCCCACAATGAAGGCTAACTCATTGTAGTACTGGAATGGCTGCCTCTTATACACTCACATTTTTGAATTCTTTTCTTTGCATGTTTGCATAAAGGAATGAATTACTAATCATCTTGCTTTACAAACTTTCAACACATGATTTTACTTAAGTCAAAATAATTTCAATAGCATGTTACCTTAAGAAGCTCCTCCCATACGCTATCCTTTGCATCCATACATTGAGTGGTCTCATTCTATGCAAAACCACTTGTATTCCTCATGTCTTTCATTATTCTAAAACCCTGCTTCCATGTTTTGAGCTTGTTTTTTAAGTTTTATTTTGTCAAGTTCATGTTCAAATCTGCATTGAACTTTCTTTCGATGGCAGTCCATTCTTCTTTTCTAAACCCCCCTTCTCCCTTTCTACCAAGCTGGACTTGCTCTTGGAGCAAGTCTAGAAGCCTCCTTTCCATCTCTCTTGTCCATAAAACCTTTTGTTTTGTAGTGGTTGTATGGGTTACTTCAATTTCATCACCCATACATGTACGAATATAAATTAGACACATTTGGACACATTTATTAGACATATATAAATTTACATAACTTCAGATGCAACCATTGCAAACTTTTAACAAAATGTAATTGACAAGTGTAAGGCCTAACACTACAAAAATCTAGATTCTTTTTCTGACTGTTTAAATACACAGAAAAAAAATGTTTGTCTTTACTAGTCATGTGTTTGGTTTCTTGGAAGGTGATGTCTTCTGGAATTCAAGGTGTGCTATCGCAATCGAGGTAACTTTCACATACATCTAGACAAACTATAGTTGCCTTTCAGCACAACATACATTCTCATTCTCTGGTTTTTGTATGTGCATATAATTTCTAATGTTACACACTGTGTCTGTTATTAGAAAGTGTTGCTGAAAGCCAATCCCAATGCAATGTCAATGTACACTTAGTCCCCGTTTAATATGCCATGCAAAGCACGAGGATTTATATAGCAGACAAATTGATCGTGTTTCATCAATCACAGATACTAATCCAATCTATTCATACTTGACTTTTTATGCGTAATGCATCATTCAGAAAATCTATACAGGGTTGCTTTCTATCTTCTTTTTCTACTTAAATATGTAAACATTCATTGAGAAAGTTTAGCCAACAAGGGTTTTTTATAGGCCACGAACATTGCAACTCTATCAAACGGTGGAAGATGCAAGAAGGGTAATTCCAAAAGAATTATTCCACCATGGGTTGTTTTTTGCAACCTTAAAGTGAAGGGAAACCATAAAAAGATTTTTGACATTACATAATGATCAACATAAATCTATTACTAACCAAACATTTGATTGAACTTGCAGTGCAGTTGTCCATAACCATGAGAATGTTTGACTTACAAATTTTATGAGCTGAATTTTGATTCAGAGGAAGAAAAACAAGTGTTTTCAAATTTAGAAGCAAAATTTCTCAAACTTCACCATTAAACTGTCTACAACTATTAAGATTTGAAGAAGCTTTCACAATACATATACAGAATAGAAAATAGGACTGACTTCTAATATGGGTGAAACCTAAATTGTACTTTTGGTTTTATAAACTAAATTATTTAGTATGTTGCATGTACAGTCATCTCTACCTCCAGAACAGGTGGCTTGGTGTGGAAAGGATACCATACTGCTATATTGGCAAGATATGTTAGCGATGGTGCGAACTTATGGAAGCTCAATGAGATATATGTATGATGAACCTAAACATAGCCTATTGGGTTTAGAGGATATAATGAACCGCAACTACCGTTATCTGTGGCTATCAGGCATCAGGTACTCCATGATTACCCAATAGGCTCTATTTAGAAAAGAGTAATTTGGGATTATGTTTGTTTTGAATATTGTAAACACTAATTTGAAGTCTCATTTCTATTTATCAATGAAGTTATATCCCCATGCCCTCAAATCTGGAAGCTTGGAAGCGGAGAAGAAGATTGGACAATAATTTTAAACAGATGATAGAGAAAACAAAAGAGTGTAGATCATTTGGGGGTGATCTTCCTATAGCCTCCACCACTCTCAGAGTTCAACATGGGATACCAATCATGATGGAAAGAATCAATGGAAATTTGTTTTGTTTTGTCTGAAATGAATGGTTGGCATGTTGTAATCTACGTTTAAAAACACTGATCTTTATATTGTATTGGCAGATTGTTGTGGTTTGAAAGGTATCGTGTTTAAATTTGTATTTGATTGTGTAATTTTATGTGGATAATTTTCTAGTATATATTTTACATACATTATGTATATATTTTACATACATTATGATAATTTTATGTATATATTTTACATACATTTTCTAGGAGATGGCATGGTACTGCTGCAATGTCCTTGTCAAAATACTTATGCAAATCCAATCTGTAAGCCCCTCTTAACATTTATTATTGGATGACAACACTATAAGATCCTCACATTAAAATCATAACTTAGAAAACTCATTTAATTTATTATTTATATTAAAGCAATACATCACATTTCCAAACAAAAAATGGCATATATAACTCCTAATCTTCTTTTTATAATGATCAGCAAATGACAAATGTAATATTCTGATTCCTTTCTTATTACGACTGTATTACATTCAAATGACTGCAATATCAACAATTACAAAAAACATAATCTCATGTTTATACCAACAACAATGGCAAATAGGGCTAATACAGCATGGCGGGAATCCATGTTCAATGAAGCTAAAATGTGAACTCTCTATGAGTTTTGCCTTCAAAATTAATAATATTTTCATCCTATGATCTCCACACGGTCACTCAAAATGATTTCCAGAAAATAATTAGCATAAAAAATCTCATAATAAATATATCAAAATCAGTCATTACATAACAGAGAGCACTCTTCAGTGTTTTCTTGAACATTATCAATTATAAGGAAGGACATTTAAAGTAACAATCCCTATATTTACTTTATAGCCAAAACAATGGGATCATTACAGTGGTCTAAGATCAAGTTCTGTAGTCTTCCCACATCCTTATAGCTATTTCATCTCGAAACTTCCCCCAATCATCTCTATCACACTGACTCATCCCATATGTCTCAAGAATCGGTACATCTATCCTACCACGATCTGCATCATCTTCAATTTCAACCTCGGATCATCTTCAATTTCAACCTCGGATGGAACACCGTCCTCTATTGTGATGAAGTTGTGTAGTATGCAACATGCTAAAACTATCTTAGTTTGTGTCATGATTTGATAAGATGTTGCATGCCTTAGGATAGGAAAACGTTGCTTCAAAATCCTGAATGTACGCTCTATTGCATTTCTGAGTGAGGAGTGTTGGTGGTTAAACAACTATTGTGGAGTGTTTATCGGGTTTGCTCTTGAAAACTCCTTTAGATGATAACGTGTACACCGATAAGGGGCAAGAAATCCTGGTACATTTGGATATCCAGCATCGACTAAATAATATTTCCCTACATTAAAAATGTACATTGTTATAACGTATGAAAATTTGACTATATAATCATTATATAGTTAGATGTTTACATACCGGGTGGAACTACCAGTGGATCTGCTCTCGAAAGAGCCGAAGCAAGAACACAGCTATCTGCAGCGGACCCTTCCCAACCAGCAAGGATGTACTAAAACTTATAATCAAACGAAGTCACACCCATAACATTTTGCGACAAGTTGCCTTTTCTATCATGATATTTGGCTTGTATGTCCACATCGACAGTGATTGGTATATGGGATCCATCGATTGCTCCAACACAATCCTATACAAAGCAAATTTGTAATCAAATGAATGCTGCAGTAATTAGAGTAAGACTCAATAAAACAAACATGTACAACTACGAGATATACCTTGAAGTATGGATCGAAATGGTTCTTCCCACTAATTTCTAGAGTGTTTCGACCAGGGGGCAACACAAAATCTGCATGGAGTGCTAAGATAGTCGTCAAGACTTTGTGGAAGTGTCAGCTTATTGTCTCTCCAGAGTGCCCAAAGTTATGGGCAATCTTGCGATTCCTCAGATTGTGGCCTAGGGTATGTAGGAACATCACTATTTGTTCTTCTAACGTAATGTGTAGTGTATCCCTAATGTTGTTTTTTTGCCTAATAATATTGGCTAGTTTAAAGAAGGCTCTTCTACTCATACGAATTTGGTCATGACAATCTGTGTCATTGGGATAGATGATACGCTTATAAAAAGGAATTGGATCTTGTTGGCGCTTACGCCTTTCTCCTCTAGTTTCTTCTAAAAATGTTGTTATGCCTGCTACAAGGGTGGCTACAACTACATACAGATGACGGAGTCTGGTCTTCCTATGTATAACTGCTTCAACAATTTCATCATGAAATTCTTTCGTCAATGACTTCGTGAACTGCAAACAACATTAACATTTCTCAATACTTTAAAGCCCATATAAATAAAGTGAAAGTGCATGTTACCTATAAATGTAGCAAGTCATAGAAAGGAAACAATCTATGCAACTGCAATACTATGAAGAAGTCATACTTTTAGAAAAAAGGACTATGCAGATCCAAAAGGTATAGGTTCAGTCAAATACAAAATGATATTATAGTAATACACAAGTTGAGGTATGTAGCTACTACAAGTACCAAAATGAGTGAAATTGTAGTATATAGAAGCAGTAAGAGGGTATATGGAACTTTGAGAAATTATAGTATATAGAAGGTCAGCACTCATTTGAGCCATCTGTTTTGCCATGTTCTCTGTCTTGCCATACACCAATGCATCTTTGGCAGGACATGAGTTACTTTTAAGTTTCTGATTAAGGAAAACAGGTTTTGATGGGTTCCTGAAACCCTACAACAGATAAAAAGAGAACTAAAGCATATAAGCGTTACAAAACATCCATCAAAAAATAGGCAGTTCTAGCAAAACAGTCACAAACAACAGAAAGCCAGGAACACATCCAATAAAGCCAGGAACAAAAACCCAGGGGTGCCAGTTAGGCAATATCTCTGAGAATCTCCGCCGCCCATATCTCTAGCTCTGTCATTCTTTCAGCAGCTTCTCTAAGTTCGGCCAGCTCCTTGTCAGCTTCCTGGTTTGCCATCTGTTTGGCTTCTTCTCCAATTCCCTTCGTATTTTCATCTTTTGGAAGTTGATCCCTGTCTCTGTGCATCGACCGATCCTCTTTGTTTCCCATTTGTTCTTGAAACTTGTCAATGATTACCTTGATGTTATCATTGGAGGCTTTACATATGTTGTAACTTTGCTCAGCAATTTTAACCATTGAAGCTTCAATACCTTCGATCCTATGCTTCAGTTCAGTTACTCTGTTGTCCAGCTCCCTGTCCTTGGCTATGTTTTTGTTGTTGTTGATTATGCTTTCTTTCTCCATCCTGTCCATCCTTTTTTTCAGCTCATATATTTCATAGTAGGTCCATTTCGTTGATCTATAGCTGTCAATGGCATTGTTTTTTGCATTGTTCAGCACATCCATTTAAGGATCTTCCCTCGCATTGTCGCTGAAAATCACCAGAGCAGGATCAATGAGCTCTTCCATCTAAATTCTGCCCTCTTTGTTTTCCTTAACCAAGGTCCTTACCAATTCTCTCTTTATGCCCATTTTGGCGGAGACCGTGTCAATATTTCTCCAAACAACCTTTTTGTTTTTACCTGTAATACTACAGGTGTAATGGTCTTCTCCATACTCTGCATTGTTAGTAATAACTGAGAGGGGGGGGTGAATCAGTGGCCTCAAAAATTTATCCAATTTAAACTTTAATCCACCAATCAATACTTCTCAAATTATTAAGTCCCAACAAGATGCATGCCTTTGAAATATTTGAAACAAATAACTGTCTGTCATGTTTCTCCTTGATAACCGATAAGCAGTAAACTGTATTTACCGATACTCAGTAAATATGCAGAGTATACCTGTCAATCCATAAATGCATATATAGAATGTAAAACACTAAAGTAATTAACCATACACACATAACACAAGGATTTTAACGTGGAAACCCTGTTAAGGGAAAAACCACTGGGACCGGTACCCCAAATTTTCACTCTTTTGAAGTGAGCCTTGTTAGGAGCCAACCCTGTTAAAGGTTACAAACACAATGTTAAGTGCAACCTTGTTAGAGGATTTTCAATACATAGGTTGTCACTAAGTATCTGGCATCTACGCTACCATCCTTGAATCAGTCTCATGACTGTCAATAGGCTTTATGCAAAATCTTAGTACCATCCTTGAATCAGCCTCCTTCCTAGACTGTCAATAGGCTTTAGGTAAGATCGGTACTACTATCATGAGTCAACCTTCTGGTAATCTATTAGGATATACCTCAATTACAAAAGACTGTTAAGTCCTGCTCTGTTAAGAGACTTTAATGCTTCAATGGTTAAACTGAAACAAAATGACCTGTTT
>MU224095.1:510899-551110 GCA_018584345.1 Thuja plicata | reverse complement strand
TTTGTCTTATTGCAGCTGCTAGCAACCATCAAGTTTAGAAAACATTAACTCTTCTCAATGCCTCCAAAGTGTGAATCTTGGAAATATACTGAAGATTTTCCTGGTAGACAAAGAAACCAAACAAAATTCTCATTTTGTAAAGGAATTTTTCATGGTGGCATCAATAGGTTTAAATACCATATTGTCGGCACACCTTGCAATGATGCTGAACCATGTTCAAAGGCAACTCCCGAGGCAATTCGTTTTTGTTATGTCCGGTTAGAAAAATATGAAGAAAAGGATAAATTCATCCATACTGTCAACATTTGTGCTTACAGACTTGTCCTTGCTTGCCAACAATAGAATAGTGGATGTGTCAATTTCATGTTTTGCTTCAACTCTTGCCTCTTCTCTTTTCGATGTATCTATCTCATCTTTGTGTTCTGATTCTACTTTCTACTCTTCCTCTTTTTGTTTTTCCTCTTCATCTGCCACTGTATTATCAATATTTCCTTCAAATGGATCTTTTTCATCAAGTGAAGTGTCAAGGGTCACAGGCACACCAGAAACAAATAAATCTGGTTGCATGTCAGTACTTACTTCGCTCTTCTCAACATTTGCCTCAACTGACTTAGAGCTCTCTCCAATTCCTATAGGTGTAGGCATAGTGGGTTTAGGAGGTGAAGTTTTCTCAGGAATATTGCTCATAAGTATCTGATCTAATGCCTTTTGAGTCTCCTCTATGACTTCATCATATTTTCTGCCCATAATTTTCACTAATCTTGCTTTAGTTCTCAACAAAGGTTTGAGTTCATTAAATATTCTCTCTCTCTCTCTCTCTCTCTCTCTCTCTCTCTCTCTCTCTCTCTCTCTCTTGTACAGAAACTACTGGCAACATATCCTCAATAGCTTGACTCCTAATCGCCTCATCTTCTATATGTGCAAGTTGTTTTCTAATCTCCACTTTACCATACAATTCCTCAGGTATACTGCCCTCTATCTCTAATAGATTCTTCTTGAAAACAAGTAAATGATTAATCACTATGTCCTCAATCACTAGTTCGTCAGATGCTTCATACTTGTCATAGTATTTAGCCAATGAAACAAGCTTCCCTTGCTCAATAGCTCTTTTCTCTAGCATCTTTATATCCGCCTTCCATAGGTGTCTTACATTTGTGGTCTCTTTTTCAACTTTCTTCTCTTCTTCTGTCCTCTGCTTCTTAGGAGGTGAGTCCAGTTTAGTGGACCTTGTGTTTCTCCGAGGAACAAGCTTTGTTGTCTCTTCCTGCGATGTCGTTTGTGGTGGTGAGGGTGTAGTTACATCAATTACAGTGGAAAGTGGACTAATTACCTGCTCAATTTCTGGAGGTGGAAGGGCTGCAGTAGCAGTGCTTGCCAACCCAGAAGATCTTTTTATTATCTTCTTCCTCACATCTTTCATTTCCTCTTTAGTTCTTCCGGCCTTAGCTATCATTTCATCAACCATTTTCTCTATCTTTCTCTTCCTTATACCTCTAGTCTGCTCTTCTCTAACTTTAGCTGATTTCTCTTCATATGTGCCCCATCTCTCCTCAGATGTATCAACTTCAGATGCCAAAACATGTTCAACTTGCATAACCAGAACTTCTGAACTGACTTCATAACCCATAGGGTAAGACCATTTCTTCCTTGGTACAACTGCCTCAAAACACACACGATCAGTTCAACCATGAAACATATTGTATCCTTGTATCTCTCAACTAACTCTTCAAGAATTTTGAATCTTTCTTTCATTTGCCTCTGTAGAATTTTGGTCATCGCAAATAATTCTCCATCCACCCATGTGCTGTTTTGTCTTCTATAACTCTGTATCTGAATACCAGTGGGTATGTTGTCTTTCCATGCTCTAGGGTGCATTCCAAGAAACTTATGCTCAATGTGGATATACATGTGAACTAGGAGTGAGCCAAATCTAAAAACCTTAGATTTATCCTTCTTGATTAACCTCACATTCTCTAAAAATTGTTGTGCCAGAACCTCGCATAGATTGAATGTTGTGTTTTCCTTTACCATCATATAAGCCATCATAATAACTCCTGCTGAGACTGAATTAGGTCTACTGCTATAGTAAAGCTTATATCCAAGTATCATTGCAACTAGTCTTACATCCTGTTGGAAAATGTCATTCACTGTCATTGCTCGCCTGTCCCATTTAGAATGTATTAGGATTTCAACTTGTTTCTTTGTATGCTTTTCTGTCACAGGGATAACTCCAGTGTTGTCTAACCCAGTTATGTCATGAATCAACTGACTACAAATCTTTACAGGTTGCTCCCCTATCCAAATAAATTGGTCATGAACTTTGCTAAGTATAATTTTGAACCATTCTTCTTCGCTGAACTCGTACAAGTCTATCCTTTTCATAATGCTCAGGTTGTCTAGGTCTTTGAGTTCATCCTTCATTTTACTATCATCACCTATCATGTCTCCCATTTCGGTAGCAATCTCATCATCTCCCAATGTCTCATATTTGCAATGTATATATGCCCTAATATCCTCTATGTGCAAGACGTCGTATGGTGTTTGGGAAAAGGCTCCTTCAGGGTCGTCTTCACAAGACTTAAATGGATGTTTCTTGAATTTATATCTAGGTCTATCCATAACATCATAAATCAATGGTGCATCCATAACTTCTGCTTGAGTAGATAGTCTAAATACCTTAAACACGTTGAATTTCGAACTTCCGCTTCGATCAATCATGCAAAATGGCTGCTTAGTAGTCTGATACTCTCTAAACTCTGCTCTCCTTGGTTGTTGTTCTTCAAATGGTGAAGAAATAAGTAACTTAGATGTTTTTATTCGTCGCTAAGTGAGAAAATGCACTTTACCCAATAAACTCAACTTCGCACACTGTACAGTCAATACAAATCTCGCGATCACGAAATATGAATCTTCAGATGTTGCGATCACAGATATAGGTTCCATAATGTCTGCATACACTATAACTAAGCTCGCATGAGCTTACTCCTCATAATCAAGGGCTGGATATAATCTGGTGTCTTCGTCCAATGCTCCCCCTAAGGCCATGTCCGGCCATTTAGGTCGATATAGTAGTGTTAGCATCAGGCGAAGATTTAGTAGCATCTATTGTCTCTCCCTAAACCAATATCTCATTAGACTTTGATTTTCCATACCTTACCACTGTTGTTATCTTCTGCTTTCTTGAAACAACTATCAAATTCACTTCTGTAATCTGCAAGACTCTTACCAGTATCACCGTCATTCATCTTTGTATCCATAGGAGGTGGTACTCTTCTATTGTCTGCTCTATTGTGCCTGCAAAACTTTGCTATATGCCCTGGATTGTTACATTTGAAGCATATAGGAGGTGATCTATTCTGATTTACCTGTAACTTACAATACCTTGCGATGTGCCCAAGGTTATTACATTTGTAACATGTGGTTTTAACTGCTAACTCTCCTCTAATGCTATCTTGTTTGTATCTAGATTGATCAGGTGTCCTGCATTCTGCTTTCTTGTGTCCATATGCATGACAATTAAAGCAATAACCAGAAAAAGGTTTGAAAGGGGCTTTACCTCTGCAATCTCTCTTCATGTGTCCAAGCTTGTTACATCCAAAACATCTACCTCTCAAAGGTCTGATCTGTTCTTTAGGTTCTTCAAGAGTAGGTTTTTCTCCATCAGATTTTTCTTCTTGATTCTTGGAACATTCAGCTTCGTTGAAGCCAACACCAGTCATATCTCCTTTAGGTTTCTATCTTTCTCTTTGTTCATTGATCAGGTCACTGCTCATATGAAGTCTCTCAATATGTTTCTTTGTCTCAACAAGTTCACCTTTTATGTTTAGATTATATTTCTCCAATTATTGATACTTGTTCTTGTAATGATCAAGTTCAGTCTTCATTTGTCGCATCAAAGTATTAGCATCCTTCAAAGCTTCTTCAATTTTGTTTTTAGCATCCTTTTCTTGTTGAATCTCTTTAGTCATCGTTTCATGATTAAGCTTTAAAGTATCATTCTCTTGTTCAAGTTGCTTTATCTGATCTGAATTATCATTGTCTGAATCCTCTTTTATCTGAACCATAAGATCATGTCTCTGATTTCTAGAAAGTTCAAGCTGATCTTTTAGTTTCTTAATGAATCCCTCAGCTCTTCTCAAGTTGAATCTTAAGTCACCATTCTCTGCTTTTGCTTTGTCAAGGTCTTCAAGTGCTGCTTCAAAGTTTTCTTCCAAACTTACAGAATACATCTTGATCTCCTTTAAGCTGTTAAACTTTCTTTTCAAGGGCCAATAGCTCTGATACCAATTGTTAGGATTAAGTAATATTGAGAGGGGGGGTGAATCAGTATTACAACACTTTAAATTAAACTTAAACCAATTCCAAATAAACCATAAGATTGTTGAAATGAAAAGAACATAAGAAAATAACGCACAACTCATTACACCATTATTTGTTGTCGAGGAAACCCTGGCCAAGGGAAAACCCCGGTGGGGATGGTACCCACAAGCATGCACTAAAGTATAATGTCCCTGTTAGGAGACCTAGCCTTGTTAGGAGCTGAATATTACATAGTACATTTCCTTGTTAAAGGAATATCAACCCTGTTAAAGGTATACAACACCTTGTTAGGGGTACACTGAGATTACAGCTCTTACAACCAATACTTATGTTACAAAGTGTTCTCAGTAATGAACAAAAAAAAAGCATCTCCAATGCTTAGATAGTTCCAGTTATAGGTCTCAATAATATCTGTCAACCTCTAATCTCACATCTTCCATCAAACATCTCTTTCACTTTTTCTCTTCTTTGCTTTACAAAATGTTCTTCATATATATGTGTGTGTGTGTGTGTGTGTGTGTGTGTGTGTGTGTTACATTATTTAGTCGGTTCTCAATTACAATCCAAAATAGAATATATACTTATACAAAAGTAAATACAATGTCGGCGATCTTGTAGTACCCAAATATAGGTAATTCACAATGATAATCCAACATAACACATTTGGATTCTATCTCATGCTCCCTCAATCATCGCGACTGTTCAACTGCTCTGTTTCACTGTTCCACTGTCTTTGCATGTCTTCAAAACACTCTAACTCTCTGCGATCAACACCAAAACACAAGTGACCTTAACTGAAGGTCATACATATCCCAAAGTGTCTTCCTCTAAGTTCGCAAGTCATCAACTATCATATTCGATCTTCGTTGTCCAAAACAATATTGTTATACTCTATACTTCTGTTTTTATACTTAGTCGATTTCAAGACTCTCTCCAAAACTATACTTAACTCCAAGCGATCACTATATCAGATGTGTTGCCATAAATGACAACCTTCAAGTGTCTCATATCACAACAAAAACATCACTTGCCAACACAACCTTGTAAGACAGTATATGTTCCAATACCATCAACTATTCAAATGTTATCAATGTAGAGAATTTAAGCCTAATTATATCCCTTGCTAGTCCAATTGAATTTAATTTCCTTGGCTAGAAGACCAATTGAACAAGTAGGAAACACAACCTTTTCATAGACCCCTTGATAATCAAACAAGGATATGAGACTAATAAATCTCTCACAAGCATTACAAGAATAGTAATTGATCTTCTCAATTATTACGAGGGACTAACCTGAAATAAATTTAACTTTCTTACCACAAGTGAAATAGAAACAAAGATCCTTTATTGATTTTGAAAAAATGGTACATCAGAGTTCATGTTTGCAGTTGTTGAGTCTAACTCTAAAAATTAAACTATCAATGTATATTATACAATGTGATGACTTTTTATGATTACATTTTACACCACATATATGTGGTTTAATAGTTTTCATACCCCTTTAGGGTGAAAAGACATCATTCTTCATTAAAATTTAGAAAACTCTTTTGAGAAAAACTAATCAACTAATTAGTTGATAGCTACCTATATTTTGGATGTTGGCTTGGTCGGAAACCCAAAACAAATTGTACGAACATAAGATTTTGACTGGTATAGGAAATTTGATTTTCCGAACTAGGTCTTTTTTAGATTGTTAAATTTCGATCATTGTCATCCTCTGGCGACATCATTTTTGCAGTATGTCAAAATTACAACATTTCGTAAGCATATTTTCTCAGGGATTTTCTTCTAATAGAATTCTTTTTGATTTGCAAACCCCATATCAATTGTATCAATCTATTTTGTGTTATTTGAATTCAATAATAATCTATCTCCATGATTCTCTTTGATCGACTTCGCTTTTTTCTCAGTAAATCCTCAGAGCTCGATCGTCACTTGTGTTGTTTTAATTTATGCATTGGCCCTTTTAATTTCGAGCTCATTAGCATTTATTCCCATTGTATTTCAACATGTGTGTTCTGTCAGTTTGGCAAAATGATGACTAGCTCATTTTAATACCTCCTTCGATAGTTCGCAAGTGTCCTTTATCTTTGAACCAAGAACATAATCAAGTTATTTTGGAACTTCAAAATGGAAAATTTTAAGTGACCCAACAGCGCGAAGGCCTTTCCTTTTGCTTACTAGGATCGCGCTATCACGCAAGGGCTCGCCACCTGTCTAATTGTCCACATAATCGAATTGCTACTTGACTGATCTAATCGCCACACGTCACATCTCACGGTCTTCATCTAACCATGGGCCCGCCAAAATAGTCCTCCTAACTGCCAGCCAGTTACCCCTACGGGGCCAAAACCGCATGCCTTCTAGGCATTTTAACATATCTACGCGCGGATATAAAAATATTAAGCTTTTCCCCAACATAATGAATGTGGGATAAACAGTCCTAGCCTTTTCCACAGTAGACTTTCAAACAACGGCGCCATCCACACTGATGCGATTATGCCCGATCTGATCGTGCCAACAAATTCCTTGAATGATGAATTGCCTTGTTCCAAACCTCTGCCTCTTCTGAATTCGATAAGAAAACATGCAAGTCCTTTGCAACACTGAAACCCACCATGAAAGCTAACACAAAACCAAGAAAAACAAAACTGGTACTCTCAAAAACGAGAGTACCAACAGGTAGAAGCCTTATGTGGACTCCACATGTAGACTTGGCATGATGTGATTGAATGCTCTTGGACATGTGCAAACTTGAATTTTCTGATTGGTTGGAAATGGATAGGCGCCACATCAGCATTCTTATCTTGCAATCTTTGTTTTAATTCCACTTCTCCACCTTTTGGAAATCTTCTCATTGAAAATGGCTTGAACTAGCTTGTACTCGAAAACTTGATCTCTTTTAATGCCTTGACCTTGATTCATGACTTGAACTTGAACTTGAACTTGATTGGTATCTTGACTTCCCCATTCCAAGAGGTGTGTATATTTGCAATCCAATCATCACCCTTGGTCGAGGTTTCAACAAATTTGAATATACAATTTTGATCATCATATCAAAGATGCCTTCATGTTACTTTGTAGCTGCCATTGCCCTTGCACACAAACTGTCCAGCTTTTCCATCCTCCTTTTTGTCATCCATTTGTACTTGCATTGTTGAAATCTTGAACGCTTGTGCTTTACATTTTCTTGCCGTTGAACATCTCCTTCATTCCCTTGCAAAACATGAAAACACTCAAGTTAAGTTAATAAAAATGGCAGATGTAAACAAAATCAAGATATCCTAATAATTAAAGATCTCATGATTTCAACTTCATTTTGAGGTTGCATTGGCAAAACATTTTCCAACTCCTGATTTTGAATTTCAGATTTCCCACCTCATGAATTTCAACACGTTAGCAGAATTCTGAATTTTCCAAAGTTTGATGTTCTAATTTTATATTCCCCTCTGATTTTCGCACTTTAATGATCAGCCCTGCTCTGATTATTATTTGAATTACACTTGCGTTTTGAAATGAAGACACTTACCTTTCATATATAGGTGTTCAAACTCAAAAGGACATGTCTATTGGAGAAAGGGGCCAACCTGATGCATCTTGTTAAAACATTTGATTTCAAAAAAAAATGTACTTCCTTCCATCGTGGCTGTTGATAAATTCATTGAAGGGACAAGTCACTTCATTTCTCACCCCATGGCCAACTTGGATTTTGCATCACGCTGGGCCTATGCGTTAAACATGGGACATGCTTTTCTTTTGTTTGTGCATTGGATTTGAGCGTTTGTGCACTGTTTTTGAGTGATTGTGCACCATTTTTGAGCGATTGTGCACTGTTTTTGAGCGATTGTGCACTGAATTTTAATGACTGCAAGATTTTTTTAACAAGATTTTTTACCAATTGTACAAGGAATTTTAATGCTTTTGAATCATTTTTACGTGATTGTACATCATTTTTTCGCGATTGTACATCATGTTTTCACGATTGTGCAAGGAATTTTCGTAGAGCCCAAGTTTGGTTTTTTTCTAAGAAAAACTAAGTGTTAACTCATTTTTCATGCTTGGAGGGCGGAGGATTTTTATAAAATATAACATTTAAAGTATAAGTCACATGTTTTATGTGACTTATACTTTCAGTTATATTTTATATAAATACTGTCAGGGTGCTTGAGAGTGGTTTCGGATTCATTGGAGTTATAATGGAGATTTTAGACTTTTGAAGATTTTAAAAAATTCCAGACTCAGCCAAATTTCAGGAATCAGCACGCCTCCATCAGTGTTATCTCCCATAGCTTTTCTTGACTTTCCAAGATAAATTTGATATTGGAACAAGGATTTTTGAAGGATTCTAATTCATTTCATCACAAATCTTTCAACTTCAATTCCACCTCCTTGATTAGCTTGGCCTAGTTCTCACTCATATCCCTGACTGACTTGGCTACCCAACGATCCAAAGTTGTTCAAACTCATCTCTAAGACTCGGAGACTTGAGAATTGTCACTCAACTAAAACTACCAAGACCACTACTACTACCAAAGCACAAAAAAAGGGGGTCCCCATTTGCAATGGGGCGATGGTGTGAAAACCTCACAACATGTACCATTACCCTAACCAAGATCACTAACAATCCTCCTATCCATTAAGAAAGATAACAAAACCCTAACACCCATCACATCTTTTAAACTTATAAGCTCTGAAAATGCCATTTCCATTGCTATGACACAGATATGGTCTTAAGAAAACAATACCTGAACCCTTAAGACCCAGAAGAACCAAGCTCATTTTTTTGGTGGTTAGCCCTTTATTCTTATTTCAAAAACACGTTAGAAACATAAATTTAAAAAGTGGCCTCAAGCAAAGAGAAAACCTAGCACACTGCTTGGTGGGTAGTCCACTATTATATTGCTATTTCAAAATCCATGAGAAAAGGAAACCAAAAAAAAGATCTAAGCTTTTTTCCTGAAGATGGTTGAATTCAGTTAAATTAAATATGGTCTTACATTCAAAAAACCTCAGTTTGATTTCTATATGTATGTTCTCTTGTTCTCTTAGTGTTTTCAAATGAATCAAAGGAAAAATGAATGTTTGACAATGGACATATTTCATGCCCTTACTGCATACAGTACTTTAGATATCTAAAATTACTTGGGCATGTAATGACTTGTCATGGTTTGCCCTTACAATGATAGGGTTTTGAAGGAAATTGATTAAGTGTTCATTACAGTTCTACATTTTGTGCATGTTTCCCATTAAAGCTTGTTTAAGATAACATGCTAGATGTCTAATTTCTTTTTTGGATCCTGCATATCATGCATTACCGCATACAAATCTTTAAAACTTCGCCCAGATCTCTCATTCTCCATCCACACCCTAATAGTTTCTGAAGGAAATTTGCCACCTAAACATCAGTTTCTCCAAATTAAAAGCCAGGAAAGACTCTTTACTTCTCCATTAATTATCATTTTGAATTATGCAAGCATCCAAAGAAAAATTTCGATCTGAAAGGAAAAATAAATGAAAATACTTTCCAAAACTTCAAAACACAAATGTTATTATCAGGCACAAAATTTCACTACAAGAAACTTTGTAGTTACAATTGTTTCTTATTTGTGCAACTATTATTGCAGCTATTAAGCTAATCCAGATGTCAAATGGACTTATTTGTCTAATACTTTAAAAATAAAAAATTTAGATTTTCACAATCAGCAATAATATCATATATCTGGATACCACCGTCTAATATTTCTGGAAAATTGATGAATCAGACACAAATTGAACCTCGATTAACTTCTGGTGCATGGCAAATGTTGTTGATGATTTATGCTGTCTTCCTTTGTCGCTTTAGAAATCCTCTGCAAGCATGTTCTCCCTTTTTTCCGCATTGTAGGACTCCTGCACATAAATATACTTCCCAAGCCGTTAGGGTTTAAGGTTTGCAAATGTGGATGGCTGATGGGCAAAGAACTATCTGCCAGGTGCTTGACCGTTGAAGGATAGGGTGCACTCCAATGTTACAGATAAGTAGAAGCACTGTTTGGCAACTGTGCAAGGGGAAGGGATGGCATATGGATGTGTTTGTGACTCGACCTCACCGGCAAAAAGCAGACACCTGGGCAGGCTGACAATTTTCCAGTAGAAAAATGACTTTCTAGGATAAAAAGCCCACACAAATAGCATATCTGCTAAAAAATGAGGCATTCATTGTCTTGGGCGATATTCTAACTTACTAAGGGTTGATAGTTCTTTTCTTAATCTAGTGGCTATGATGCCAAGAAATGGAACTTTCACCTAGGTTAACAAGAGAAGTGGGAATGATTCAATTTCAGAGAGGATTGATAGATTTGTGGTTTCTTTATTTTATCAATGACTGGTAATATCTGAGACAAAATCTACCAGGATTGATAGATTTATGGTTTTTGTCATTGATAGAAATATTTAATCATATATGAGCCAAAATCTACAAGCATTATACAAAATTACAGAACATGGAATATAATCTGTTATGGTTGACTTGGCAAAGACAAAAGATAATACAATCAATCCAAACAAGAGAACTATACAAAATGGCAAGGACCATTGTGAGCCCTCTCCAATTTTCTACTAATCTAACATCTTTCATTTACTTGAAGTATTTGTCCCCTTTTTCTTTTTCCCTCTTCTAATTTTTTATTTCATACATATGCAGATTTCGTTAAAACAAAACATGAAAAGTCCATGTTAGCATAAAACAGGTCTTTGGCAGATACCTCAGCAGAGTGTATAAGCAGCAATCTGCATTGCACTCCGCATCTAATTTTACAAAGACAACAGCTTGGTCACGGTGCAAGCCTATTTTCCAGATTGTTCATTTAGAATCACCAATAATCTTCGCAAGAACATTGTCCCTGTTTAAAATAATGGAAACGGCTTGCATCTCTCACAATAATATCTCTTGCAACAATCTTGGAGATAAATTTGGTTGCAGAGTGGCAATCAACACATACTCGAAGGTTTTTGACAATTCTAATAGTTGTTCCAAGAGGTGTATTTAGCAAACCAAAGGCAATTGCCAACTTTTCACTATGATGGCAGAGAAATAACTCTTTTTCCTCCTCTTCCACAGCATTAAGTAAATGTCTTGAATCTGGAAAATACCCTGCTGCTTTCATCTCTGAAGCCAATTTCTCCAACTTCGCATAAATCTCCTTTGTCTGTGGATGTGATCTATCTCCCACGCAAAAAGCATGTACCATATTATGACTTTCAATCCAACTACATCCAGGGATCTTTTGAATTCCTCTATCTTTCATCAATCTCCTTACCATTTGAACCTCATCCCACCTGCCCACTTCTGCATAGATGTTTGAAAGAAGAACATAAGTTGCAGCATTTTTAGGATCCAAATCAAAAAGCAGCCTTGCTGTAAATACTCCTAAACCTATATTCATATGTGATCTACAGGCACCAAGAAAACACATCCACACAACCACCACAGATTTAATTGGCATCTTTATGATAAAATTAAGAGTTTCCTCGAGATAGCCAGCACGGGCAAGAAGGTCAACCATACATACATAATGATCAACTGTAGGTGTAATGCAATAAGGGTTACTCATGTGGTTGAAGTATGCACAGCCCTCATCCACTAAACCTGCATGGCTGCATGCACATAGAACACAAGCAAAGCTTACAATGTTAGGATATAATCCAGAGTGCTTCGTTGATTCAAACATTTTAAAAGCATCCCTGTAAAATCCATTTTGTGCATATCCTGCAATCATTGCATTCCATGATATGACATCTCTTTCAGGCATTTTATCAAACAGTTCACATGCCTTGTCTATGCTTCCACATTTTACATACATGTCTACCAGGGCAGTTGCAACTACAACATCTGACAAAATTCCTCTATCCTTTATGCTTTGATGAATGTCTATACCCTGACTCAGAGCCCCCATTTTGGCACAGGCAGGGAGGATGCTGGAAAAGGTCGTGGAGTCTGGCTTTACACCTGCCAGTTGCATTTGCTTGAAAGTTTCTAAAGCCTTTTCAACTAATCCGTTTTGTGCATATCCTGCAATCATTGCAGTCCATGAGACTACATCTCTTTGAGGCATCGTGTCAAACAATTCATGTGCCTTGTCCATGCTGCCACATTTTGCATACATGTCAACCAGAGCATTTGCAAGTACAACACCTAACAAATTTCCTCTATCTGTTATGCTTTGATGGATCTCCATGCCCTGTTCCAAATTTCCCATTTTAGCACAAGCAGAGAGGATGCTTGCAAAAGTTGTGGAATTTGGTTTTATGGCTGCCAAATTCATTTGCTTGAAAGTGTCTAAAGCCTTTTCGGCAAATCCATTTTGTGCATATCCTGCAATCATTGCAGTCCACGAGACAACATTTCTTTGAGGCATTCTGTCAAACAGTTCGCGTGCCCTGTCTATGCTTCCACATTTTGCATACATGTCTACCAGTGCAGTTGCAACTACAACATCTGACAAAAACCCTAGATCCTTTATGCTTTGATGAATGTCCATACCCTGTTCCAAAGCTCCCATTTTGGCACAGGCAGGGAGGATAGTGGCAATGGTCGTGGAATTTGGCTTTACACCTGCCAATTGCATATGCTTGAAAGTTTCTAAAGCCTTTTCAACAAATCCATTTCGTGCATATCCGGCAATCATTGCAGTCCACGAGACCACATTTCTTTGAGGCAATCCGTCAAATAGTTCTCGTGCCTTGTCTATGCTTCCACATTTTGCATACATGTCTACCAGGGCAGTTGTGACCACGGCTGACAAAATTCCTTTATTTTTTATGCTTTGATGGATGTCCGTACCTTGTTCCAAAGCTCCCGTCTCGGCACAGGCTGGGAGTACGCTAGCAAACGTAATCTGATCGGGTTGGAAACCGGTTTGTTGCATATAGTGAAACAGTGTAATTGCTTCTTGAGGACACCCATGTCTTCTGTATGCTGAAATTATCGTATTCCATGAAACACAGTCACGTTCTCTCATGCGGTCAAACACTTTTCTAGCATCAACCAAACTTCCGCACTTGCCATACAAGCATGTAAGCTTATTTTGAAAAGTTATGCGTGTAGCAAAGGCAAATCGCCTGTGAGCGATGAAAGAATGAACCTTTTTCCCTTGTGAAAGCGCATTCTTGAGAATACGGGTCTGAAAAAATGTAGAATTGTCTTCAGGCGGGTTGTGTGTAGTCGACAGAATCTGCAGGGTCTCCTTCAACATAATGCTGTGAGAATGAGATGGGTGGGGAATGGCAATGGCATTTTATGACTGTAAGAAGTGCAGTGTTTATTCAGTCTACGCTTACCATGATGACATGGCCAGTGGTGAGCCAGGAGCGATTTCCCTTGATGCAGATATGAGAGCAGACAATCGAACTTTTCAACTTCGTGCATTTTAATTGTGGAGGTGTCCATACACAATTTTGTCCGAAATTACAAATGAAGAAAAATAATAGCAGTTCAAAAAAGGAACTAAAGAAATGTAATAGTCAACCCCAAGGACTTAAACGTGCGTTGGGTTCTATAAGTGAGATGTTAGTGGGTTTGTTAGGTATTTGAAAAGAAAAACAAATAAACTTAGATTAATATAAGGCCAGAAAATGAATAAGTTTAGGTGATTATTAGTTTTTATATATGTATTAAAAAAACCATTGAGTTCCTTTTTTGTCGAATAATCAACATGTCCATCTCACTAATATGTCTAGACGTGCCCTTGACTGGGTCGTTTAACACATAAACCCAAAACATGTCAACTCAAATTGCCACATGGGAGTCCATCAACCCAAAACAAGTTGACAACTAGCGATGCAATGCAAGTACTAAGACCACTAGTGTTTGCTAAGATGTGACCAGCTTAAAACATTTGACATGACCCTGTCCCATCATTCCAGCCACAATGCTCCTTCATTCCACCTCAAGTGCACAAATTGTGGTCACTTCAACATTAAACCACCTGCATTAACAAATAAATTTGTGTAAGGCCACCATTGAACATTCAAGGGCAATCGAATCTAAAATTAAAGCAGCAATCAGATGAATTCTTGCAAGTGAAGTCTAAAATTGAAGTAGCAATCAGATGAATTCTTGCAAGTGAAGCTGTAAATTTAAAATTCACATTGATAAGAGTACATAAATTGAAGACACCACACCAACACAACAAGCTTGAAACATACAAGTAGACTTCAAACCAACTCATTCATCTCATTCATGCCATTCATCATCCATCGAAGGGCATAAAGAAATCAAAAGAGACAACATAAAGAATTCAAGTTTATTTCCAGGTATGTAAACGTTTATTATTGCTTTCATAGTTTCAAGATATTCGTTTTATTTGTTCCACATATTTAAAACGTTTGTTTATGCTTTTTCCCCCTTCATTGATTTATTATTATACATTTTCAGTTTTCAATTTATTATATGTTTGTATATTTTCCTCCATGTTCATTATATGTTCACTTCGTCATTTTCTGTTTTCCTTAAAATCTTGCATATTGATTCACATCCTAACAAATTTACAAACTCCACATAATGCCCTTTGTATCATTTCCTTCATGTTCATTTCAATTTAATTGTCTTAAATATAACATGAAGATTCTCATCCTTACAAATTTACAAACTTTACCTACTATTTTTTGTATTGTTTCTTTCATGTTCATTTCATTTTCAGTTTTCTATACCATTACAGGTTGTTTGACATCCTCATGGTTTGTTTCAGTTTCTTGACATTCAATTCACTTTCCAAATTTACAAACTTCACCTTTTGCTTTTTGTATTGTTTCTTTCATGATCATTTCATTTTTCAGTTTTCTATACCCTTACTGATTGTTTGACATCCTCATGGTTTGTTTCAATTTCTTGACATTCAATTCACTTTCACTTTTCTATTCTTTCTATATTAGCCTTGTTGTTCAATTCATTTCCACTTATCTATTCTTTCTATTGATTCATTCATGTTCATTCCAATTTAATTGTCTCAAATATAATATGAAGATTCTCATCCTTATAAATTTACAAATTTCACCTATTGTTTCCTTCATGTTCATTTCCTTTTCAGTTTTCTATGCCCTTTCTGGTTGTTTGACATCCTCATGGTTTGTTGGACTCTTGATATTCAATTCACTTTCACTTTTTTATTCTTTCTATATTATCCTTGTTGTTTAATTCATTTCCAAGTATCTATCATTTCTACTCTTTCCTTCTTGTTCATTTAGAACTACTTCACATCCTTACATTTTTTGAAAAATGGGTAAATGCTTTGACCCAGAGCTATGAACCGGTGAGGCCACAAATGGGGGACCTCATCCCGAATGGGATTTGAACCTTGATGGAAAGAACAACAACACAACAACTTAACCATCACAACATGCCAATATTGGCTCTTCACATCCTTACATATTTACAAACTTCACCTACTATTTTTTATTTTTTTCATTCATGTTCATTTCATTTTTAGTTTAATATACCCTTACTGGATGTTTGACATACTCATTGTTTGTTTGGATTCCTTGATATTCAATTCACTTTCACTTTTTTGTTATTTCTATATTATCCTTGTTGTTCAATTCATTTCCAGATATCTATCCTTTCTACTCTTTCCTTCTTGTTCATTTTTATTTTGCATCCTTGCATGTTTACAAACTTCACCTACGGATTATTTCCTTCATGTTCATGTTCATTTCATTTTTCAGTTTTCTATACCCTTATTGGTTGTTTGACATCCTCATGGTTTGTTTTGGTTCCTTGGCATTCAATTCGGTTTCACTTTTCTATTCTTTCTATATTATCCTTGATGTTCAATCTAATTCCTCTAACCTATTCTTTCTACTATTTCTTTCATGCTCAATTTAAAATCACTTTCTATTTCATAAAAAAAAGTAACACATAATTGTCAGCAAAATAAGCATTTTCTGAATTCTAATCAAGCATCACTATCATCTTGCATGCATACATTGGCATTGAATATGAAAATACATAATTGTTTCCCATAAACCATCATTGTTTAGATTGTTCATCATTGTTTTCTATGTTTCATTTCGTAATTCATCTTTCATGTTATAGCTTAGATTTATAATGTAAAGTATTATGCAAATGACTGTGCAGAACTGACCACAATCTAATCCAAACAATGGACATGGACGCAAATCAACACTGATATTAATAGCATAGATCAAAACTATCATATTGTCAAGAATTATGAATATGATAAGGATAACTATTTGAAGGCCCATTAAAAACTTACAAGTCAAGGTCTTATTGCAACCTACTCTCTAGATGATGCAGATGAAGCTATCCTAGCATATCTCTATGAGTCTTCCCCTTCACCCCACAGACCAATTTCCCACGCAAAAGGCTAGTGGATATCCCATTTCCATGAATTTGAGCACAACAAGAATGGCCTGCGAGTCATTTCCTATATTATTGACCATTTCTTTTCCACTCCATATCCTTGTGATGATCTTGTCTTCCTAACCAGATCTTGTTTCTATTCAAAATTATTCAAGTCCATTCTCGAATCATGGAAAACCAACAATCTAAATAGATATTTCTTAGAAAACTATGGTCCACAACTTAGAGAATGATCAAAAAGTCTTTCATCGCAACAGAGCCTTCAAAGAGTGGCAATCGACCAAATCTCATCTTGGGTTTTTACCAAGGTATACATTAAAATCCAAACTGCTCTCTTTCTTACTATGCCTTGTTGTGTCTATAGTCAACAAATTATGTGGAAAGAACCTAGACCAACTACACCACCTCATAAAGTTGACCCAAAAGGTTTCAACCATGAATTAATACCAATGTAATTGTTAGATTTGTACACCTGTTATTGTTTCACATCTTGACTATATTCTCTACACCTTATACTATTTCCCATCCCTACTACATAGTTGTCCACAAAAGTAAACAAATAGCATATTCATCTGTCAAACTATAATGCTTTTTCTAAAGGGAATCATACTTCCTATGTTCAAGCATCACTGTCATATTACACTATATTGTCATTCAATTTAAAAATGCACAGCAATTTATCATCAAGCATTTTTGTTAATATTGATCAACAACATTAATCTACAAAATGACATGGTTAGCTGGTTCCATTTCATAGTTACACATTTATAGTCTACTACAAATTTATGATCACATAGAAAATTAATAATCTGAATCACCATTGCCTTAATAATTTATTGTTAAATTATGAATGCTTTGACTACTAACACATATTGTTGTTATTGTATGCAGATGAGGAAGTTGGGCCATTTGAAGGAGCCTGATCCCAAGAAAAGAGCATCAACAGGGTTGTCTTCCCATAAAAGAGGTGTCAACTTCCCTTGAGACCCTAAAACCCCACTCCCATTCTAATAAATCCACAACCTGTTCAAATTAATTCACAACTTGTTGAAAGCGACCCACAACCTGTTACACTGACACAGGAGGATAGTACAATAGTGAGAGAACCTAAAGTTATGAACTAACATAAGTTGTGGTCTACACCCAACATGGAAGGGACATTCGGAGATATCAAGGATCATGAAATGTTGATAAGGGAAACATCAAAGAAATGGGGTATTTCAATCACCACGATCTCAATATGGGTGGGTGGTCTCACAACTGCCTCCAAGAAAGGTTCCCCAACTATCCTCACCCTTGAAGAAGAAGAAGAAATTGTTTAGTGGTGCTAAGCGATGGTTGTAGTTGGTAATGTTATGGAGATTGTGAGCTTGAGGGAAGTTGTGGCTTAGATATGTGAGAGAAAACCCACCCCTTTTGAGGTTTAAGGCCTTCCATTCAAAACTGACATCGCAGATAACAGAAGGCCTTGACAAAGACAGTACACTCAATTTGAGACTAGTTGTTGTTTGTTCTTTCTATGACACTTTATCTATGGACGTTCACATATGAAATTGTGATGAAACTCGCATGCAGGTGGGCATAAATAGGGCTATGAGGGTACTTTCTAGAAGAGAAAGCAATAAAGTCTCATATATAATTCACAAGAGCCATGAATGGATTACCATTCTTTGTTGTGTGAACTCTTTTGGGAAAACCATTTCAAGCTTCTACTTGTTCAAAGGCAAGAAGAACTTGAAGAATTATATATCCAAATGTGAATAGGGTGTTTGCATGGCATCCCAGAAACATGCATAGATGACCAAGGAACTCTTCATTAATTGGCTGCACCACTTTTCTCGCTTTGTTCCTGGCAGTGTTTCACCCACCAACAAACACTTGCTCATATTTGATGGCCATGGTAGCCATGTTGCAGTCACAACCATCCAAGAGGCATAGATGCTAGGTATTGAATTGATCCTATTGTAAACTCACACCTCTCATGAACTACATCCCCTAGATGTGAGTGTCTTTTCTCTATTCAAATCATACTTCAAATCAGAATGATCATCGTGGTTGGCAAGATTTTTGAATGTTGAAATCAAGAGGGTAGAACTAGCAGAAACAGGCATCAAATCTTTGACAAGGGCATTGATTGTATCTAGCATTGTAACATGATTCAAAAGGAATGGTATATGGCCCCTCAATCCTGATGTACTCATGGAGGTTCATGGTGGACTTGAGACCCAAAAACACATTTGAAATTAATGGTGGAAAAGATGATTTTGTATTACAGAACATGCTTAGCCTCTCTAGAGTTGATATGTCAATGGAAGATGTTGAAGAAAACATAGCTCAAATTCGTCAATCTGATTCCAATTCACAAGAGAACTATGATAAGCCATCTCAAAATAAAATAGAAATCCTTATTGATAATGTGGATGAAAATCTTCATCTTCCATCCGAGTGAATACCACCATCATAGTTGGCATAAGGGGCTATGAGTCTAGGTTTCTACTTGCAAGGGAGGGAAGAAGAAGGATCTTTCACTTTCCCTTCACCACCCACCGCTATCATGCCAGAAGTTGTGCATTACTATGTTGATTGTGTCCTATCATATAGTGGTATAGATGCAAATTTGACACAAGAAACATGTGAAATTGGTAATGAGGAAGATGAAAGCCTACTATCACAAGTAAGTGACACACTAAGTTCTCAATAGGAAACTATAATTACCAAATCCTTAAAGCTACTTGTTCACATTGTACCAACTAAAAATATGGTAGGGGGGATGATAATGGGATCTTCTTGAGCCGACAATCCCATTTGTTAACATTTGATGATTACATGAATTTGCTAATGGAGAAAGAGATGAGGAAAGAAAGAAAGAAAGAAAGAAAGGTTGTGCATATACTGTCAAAGGAAAAGAAGGACAAGGAGAGAAAATAAATGGATATTTTGTGTAAGGAAAAGGAAAGGATGAAAGAAGAAGAGAAGAATGAAAAAAGAGGACAGATAAAAGAGAGATAAAGAAATGAAGAAACACAAGGCAGAGGAAAGGAGGCTTGAGGAGCAGGCTAGGGATTTGGCTAGAAAGAAGATGTTAAATAATCAATCTACTCCCTTTCCTAAAGGGCATGGAATAATGTGGGATATGATCAACATAAATATCCCAAATTTTTCAATAGCTTATAATTTTCCACTTATTTCACCATCTCTTATGTTTTCTACCACTCATAACTACATTTCAAGGATCCTGACATATGTTTCCAGCACTATATATTGCAATGTAATACCAAGTCAAGTGAGTGGCAGTCAATGAACAACAAGGAACAAGAACATAGGTCCCATTATGATAGATGTTACCCAAGTGTGCTCACACAAGCCTACTAGGACCTGCACTATTCCTAGTCTTCACAAGACCCTATACTTCCTTTTTAGGATCTCACTAGCCCTCACTATATCATTATAGGACTACTTCACTATCACTCTAAGAGTTGGTATAAATTGTCCTTCACAAGAGGACAACTATCATTAGTTTGTACTTCACTCTTTTACTCTTCCTTGGACAAATCCAAGTGCATTTTCATCCTTTCAACTCCACAAGTGTTTGCAAGTAAATTTGTCATGTTTAAAAACTTCTTAGACTCCACATGATCCCATTTTTAACAAATTATCATAATTTTTCCAAACGATCTCCCAAATCACCTTCAAATTTGACTTTTAGGCCTATTCCTTCTAGTAGCCCTATCTGACAGGTTTTTTTTAATTCTTGCAAAATAACCCCAAACAACCCCAAAAAAAAAGTGGGGGTCCTGATACCCTATTTCAAGAATCAAAGGATTTGTAGGTCTTAGGGTCCTAGGGTGTCCGTACACTAGATTCCTAAAATTAGGGACAACTCGGGCTAATTGGGCTAGATAAGTGCAATCAGATGACTTATGCTTGAAAATGTATCAAAAGGGATTGGTAGAATCTTATCCTTTCTAGGAGGTGTCTATATATCCCATAAGGTTCCAAAACCATGCTTTATTTCCCACCACTCACAATGTCCCTACAATCAAACACAACTTATCTCTAGCAATCTCCTAGCCGGGTACTCCAGTCTCGCCTAGTGCTTGCCATGAAAATTAGCTAAACAACTTTTATGAATCTCTCCTTCTATATAAATAATGTAAATATTCTCTCCTTCCATATTCCCCCATTCCATGATGAAATTCACGATGGAGAATTATGGAGGAGCCATTTTGTTCAAAACAACCCTGTCAACTCCAGTAACTAGTCTACTTACAAATTAATGTATAAATCTACTCTAAAGAACTCACAGAAACTTCCACACTAAACAAAATTTATTCTAAAATAACTCTACAGCTCAAATCCAACACTAACTCTCACTATTCAATCCATCTAACAATGATTAAACACAAAACTATAAGACTATGTATGCAACCAGAAAACATAGCTCTTCTTACTATTCCAAACTTGCATTACATCACCAATACCTAGGGAAATGGGATCCAACATCTCTAAATATGCCTTCTCCATTTTTTTAGGCCACTACCATTAACTTACTTTTCCACTCACTGAAAGGAATCAAACTTGACAATGTTGTCGGACAACATTGCAAAGTTGCAAAATGTTGTCAAGCAACATTTTAGCAACTTTTACATTTTTGCTCCAAACTTAGTTTAATGACCTCCAATCACTAGGACATGATGTAAAAACATCATAAAGGCCTTGTTAGGCACAAATCTAAGGCATTTTAATCCTTCTAGGCTTCTTGACCCCAAATTCCCAATTTAGTCTAAAATGCACTAAACACACTCAAAACCTTAAACTTCTAGTTGGACTGATCCTAGTCTAATCCAACTAGGTACAAACATGCTAGACCTTCTAAGGTCAAAAATAAAACAACTAAATTGGCTAGGGTCAGTACAATCCACCATAAAAACAAGGGATTGGATTTATCCTAGATGCTCCTGCACCACATTAATACCTCAAGGGCATCACTCACCTCACTAACAATTTTCTTTCCTATCTAGTTTAGCTAACTTTGGGATGGTTTTGCTTTCTATTTTGAGTAGTAGATAAGTATCGGGAATATGTGTTACAAATATATGGATGTGATATAATTTTTGTTTCAAGTATGTTCATTTGGTAACAATTATATGTAAATTCAATCTACACCATGTAATGGGATGATTGAGGCAAACTGTCAACAACTAGATTGATTTAATTTAGATGCAAGAAGTCTAGTTTTCATAATTTTGAAGGATTGGGTTTTCAATTTATATATATAGTAGAGAGAAGATAGAATGTGTGAACCCTATCTTTCATGGGTCCACATGGGTTGTCACATGGACCCAAGACCCAATTTTTTAAATCATCTACCAAGATCACTAAGTTGACAATTCCAAATCTAAATTTGTCTCCATGGATCAATGATTTGTCACATGTTTTTGTCGTATTCATCCAACATGTCTTATTATTATCATTTCGGTGCATCGAATGAAACATGTGTGGACCTACACCCTAAACCTTCCCACCATAGCATCTGAAGTGGATAGGGTATCTAATTGGCATTCCATCGCATGGTCACCCAATCCACCACCATGTTTGCCATTACTTTCTGTCTACACCTTACACTACAACATTGTAGTTGGGAACTTTTTGAGTGTTAATTTTTTTTGTAAAGGTGTCCCACTAACCTTCAATGGGGAAGTGCAACAAATTTTAACACTAAAAAGGGAATCAAAAGACTAGAAGTCCTAATGGATAACAAAGAAAACTAGATGGTCAATTGTGTAATCATACACTATCACTAGTAATGACATTAATTACACGTCACCTCACCTTACTTGGACCTAATATCAAGTGTACTTTATATTTTTATTATTTAAATATCTACTTGCACCCAAAGGCTCACATTTATAGAGAAAAACTTCATTCAATACACCTCACTCCTCATGGATCCATCGATGTTTTATTCCTTTCTATCCCGCCTATTCTAGATTGTTAGACTAGTTGCATACCACAACGTATTTGGTCAGGGTGTCTACAATTATTGAGAATAGGTATCAAACACAACAAGAACACTCTACCATTTGAAGACCTTTATACTCATGAATTGTGTTGCATTGTCCATTCAATCTGAATGTTAGAGTGCAACCTAATTCATTAGTACATTTTTTTCAAATAACAATGTGTCCTCATTGTATTTGATATTGGCAGTGTTGTGTGTACATATATATGTATGTTTGGTATAAATTTTTCCACATTTAGGACCCTATGCAAGTATTGATTAATCTCCCCTCACCATTTGCATTTGAGGTTTCAAGTATGTTTGTATGTGATAATGATAATTGAATGTAAAAGACACTTAAATTTATATTAGAAAGGTAATCTACACATCTATGAGAAGAACATTAATCAATTATTGGTTTCAAATAATGATATATTGATGCAGAGAGATACTTAGAATACTCATCAATCCTTGGGATCCTGATGATCCAATCTCAATGTAGAGAGATAACTGGAAAACTCATCAATACCTAGGATCATGATGATCCAATCTCCTTTCAGAAAATAAAAAATCTTATCAGAGGCAAATAACTGCTCTAACACCTTAATAAAAATACTTCAAACAATCCACTCCAAACACATAAACCAAAAATGGTTTACTCAACATTTACTGTCACTCGGCCAACACTAGACAGCTCGACACATACATGAATGCTCGGCAATAAAGGCAAATCAATACTTATACTACTCGACCAATTTTCCTTCAAATTGACGTTCTACAAAAAGTCTTAACTCCCCGATCCAACACAAAACTTACTTTGTTAGGAGCGTATAAAGATTAATCCATTAAACTATAATTATGAATAGGTTTTGTCTTCATTCAAACTTGATGATCAAAAGTAATTTCCAACTACATGAAACCCATGACTGAACAAAATAAAAACCCTTCAATTAAAGTATGGATACATTACATAAGGTGTTCGATGGGAACAGACAATCCCAACCCTTTTACATTCTTCAACCAAAACTTTGTTGTATCCAAACACGTGACTGTTCACCATTTTTGCAGAACCATGGTGACATTTAGAGGTGTGACTAATTCAACTTTGGAACTCCCTCTAACTATCCACTATTGACTTCCTCTTATCCTTCCTTCCTTATTTTATTCGACCATCCTCAGGCTTTTATAAGAAATCCAAACAGTTATGTAGTTATAACTACCTCTCAAAGACCGACCAACTGCTGTCGGTTACCGATAACTGCCTTCCTTGTGACAACCTGTAACTGCCTTGTGCTGACCTAAACAAAACCCATTACATCATTTTGGCATTTTGTGTGCCTCTCATTACATTTTAGTGGCTCTAATGGCCAAAATACATGGACTAACCAACCTTATACAAACAAAATGGATCATTACATGACCTTAGACTTCTTATATTAGGTGCTCCTATACTATACTACCGACCTTGAAAATTTTCCAAGTCTCTTGGAAAAGTAAATGCAATAACTTGCAAAAAACAATTGACTGCAAATTGCATCTTGAACTTTGGCTTCTTCTTTGTCTTTATGTGTATCTTTGCCTCTCATTTACCATGTCTTCAAGCTAAGACTCCCATCGATGGAGTATATATGGATTCTCTCCAAGGTGAACCAAACCAGCCACCTTGCCTCACCCAGGAGTCCTTTCCCTACCTCTCTCCCCAAGTCTTTTGGAAATGTGACCGATCTCCATGGCTGCCACCTCCAGCTAGTGGGCCAGCACTTGCAACCACCAAATCATCAGCAAGAATCAAATAACCATAACATAGGGTTAGGTCTTGGTGTGAATTTCTTCCATTGGTGGTTTATCCACACACTCAAGAGATTCTAGCTCTGATACCACTTGATGTAGAGAGATAACTGGAAAAACTCATCAATCCCTAGGATCCTGATGATCCAATCTTGTTTCAAAAAATGAACAATCTTATCAGAGACAAATAAATTCTCTAACACCTTAAGAAAAATCCTTCAAACAATCCATTCCAAACACATAAACCAAAATTGATTTACTCAACATTTACTATGACTCAGCCAACACTGGACAACTCGGCACATATAGGAATGGTCGAAAATAACTGCAACTCGACACTTATACTACTCGGCCAATTTTCCTTCAAACCGATGTTCTACAAAAAGTCTTAACTCCTAGATCCAACACAAAACTTACTTTTTAGGAGCATATAAAGATTAATCCATTAAAGGAAACTTATGAATAGGTTCTCGATTCATTCAAACCCGATGATCTAAAGTAATTTCCAACTACAGGAAACCCATGACTAAACAAAATAAAAATTCTTCAATTAAAGTATGGATATATTACATAAGGTTTTTTATGGGAACATACAATTCCAACCCTTTTACATTCTTCAACCAAAACTTGGTTGTATCCAAACACGTGACTGTTCACCATTTTTGCACAACCATGGTGACAGTTAGAGGTGCGACTAATTCAACTTTGAAACTCCTGCCAACTATCCACCATCAACTTCCTCTTATCCTTCCTTCCTTCTTATCCACATATATCTATGAATGATTGATTGGATGATATATGTAACCACATCTAGGACAAGTCTACATTATTTGAATATTTAATTGTTAAGGCTCTTCATTTTGTCTATGTGGTACATGATTGAGTGCAACAATCCATGTATTTTTATATAATGTGAACAATTGTGCATTTAAGGTGTGAAGTATTAAGTATGTCATAGTGACAATTAACTGTAAAAGTTGCTTCATTTGAATGTTAAATTCACCTCAATTTAGATTAGAAAGGTAATCTAGACATCTAGGAGAAGCACACTAATCAAAAATTGGTTTGAAATAGTGAGATATATTCAAGAATGATTAATTGCATGACATATATAACCATATGTAGGACAAGTATACATTTGTTGACAATGAAATTTTGAGACTCTTCATTTTTTGCATGCAATACATGGTTGAGTGTAGGAGTATATGTATTTTTATACAATGTGAGCAATTATGCATTTTCGGTGTGAAGTATGTATGTATGTCATAATGAAAATTGAATGTTAAAGTCACATCAATTGAATGCAAAAGTGAATTCAATTTAGATTAGAAAGGTAATCAAGACATATAGTAGAAGCACATTAATCACTTATTGGTTTGAAAAAAATAAGATATGTATAAGAATGATTGATTTCATGACATATATAACCACTTGTAGGACAAGTATACATTTGTTGAAAATGTAATGTTAAGACTTTATTTTCTACAAAGAGTACATGGTTGAGTGTAGGAGTATATGTATGTTTATACAATGTGAATAATTGTGCATTTTAAGTGTGAAGTATGTATTGGGTTTAATGGGAAGTAGTGCTGAGAGGGGAGCAGTACCTCTAAAGCTTTTTCTTATCCTTTAATCAATTAACCTTAGTAATCAATTGCATGTCCATTCAATCTGATCTATATACTATCTTTGTGTGAGTTGTATCAATTCATAACATTAATAAACATATGAATCATTCATAGAAACATTCATGAACATAATTGATACATAACACAAGATATGATATCAGAAAACTCCTATTAGGAAGTAAAAAATGTGGTGGGGATGACACCCACAAAACTTCACTATCTGCAAATTGGAAGGGGTCGGTTAAGGCTTACAATTTTGATCACTTCTAATGATCTACCCTGTTAGGAGTATTGGTGGAGACCTATTAAAGTCTACTCTGTTAGGAGCTTTTAGCAACACTGTTAAGTGTTCACTCGGTTAAGACAATTGATATTGGACTGTTAAATCCACCTTTCTTGAAAGGATTTCTTACACTTTGCTTCACTTGTTAGAATGACATAAAATTACAAATTGATCTAGTAAATGAAATCTCCTATTGTTGATATAGATCCTATGTAGTTCACATACAAAATAATATCACCTAGTTGTGATTGAATAATACCTCTAATTATCAGTTTCCTTTGTTCATGGTTCTGCTAACCAAATTCTTCTTTTTCTGCTCTAGTTCTTGAAACTCTCAATTCAATCCAGAGATGTGCTCATTCTATTCTCCTCTCTCTTAGCCACACATTCTAATGAATGATTACATCATCTATTTATATATGGACTAATTTCATCGAGTTGTGATAAAAACAATGTTAACTCTAAGATCAAGTTTACAACTTGCACCTAGATCTCCTAGTCTATGTGCTTTAAATTAGTTAAACTGAGTAAAAAACTTATATTAATGTTTCTTGTCCCTAAAGAAATGGATTTAAAAACAATTAAATATCCTATAAATAGAATACCCTTTCTTTATCTGATGTGGAAGTCAGATCCACTTTTTGTGGGCTGCAGCTGACTTTCAGTTTTGTCTTTTGGTCATGCTTGACTATCCTTCGATTTTTACTGTCGGTTGCACTGAATCTGTTTCATCAGTCTGCACTGTAACTTGCATTTTGGGTTCCTCTATCGGGTTCCTCTTTAACTCTCTGCATTGTGGTTTTTGGTTTACACACTACCTTGTGTCATCGGTTCTCTCTGTACTTAGTCATTCTTGGTGATCTTCTCATCTAATCTTCGGTTTGCCCTTTACTGTCTTTTGGTGTAAGCTTACCGAAAGTGTTGTTTGAATACTAATGACAAGTTAATGTCATCAATCTCCCCCTTTGACATTAGTATCAAAAAATTGATATGCGCAAAATACTAACAAAATGTTAAGTATATACAACATATATAATCCTTAGTCATTTAATGACTCCCCCTATGTATATGTCGGTATATCTGTACATATGATATATTTTCCTTTTTCATATCACTGTCCCTTATGAATGTACATATACATATCTACCTTTTTCCCATTCTGACTAAATGTACATAACATTTTCAATGATATTGTGTACAAGTATCATTTCCCCCTTTATTTGATATTAAGGGCAAAGGTCAATTACCTTAGAGCTTATAAAAAATGTTTGAATGAGAAGACCTCATGTCTTCCATCATTTTCTCTCATTGCTCCGTTAGGTTTTCTAGAGCCATTTTCTCAAGTGTTATCTTGGCATGCATATCATAGAAGCTGTCAGCTACAGACATCTCGGGAGTTGCTATCAGTTGTCTTGCAAAACTGATATGTTGTTGTAGCAGTGTAAGATTTGGTAGAAGTTGAGCCTGTAGCTCGATTACTTCTTCTCTGAATCGTGTCTCTGCCTCCCACAGCTCTTGCTTTAACCATTTTACTTCTATAATCTTTTCATAATGCAGTTTGACTGCATTTTCTCCATCTGTGGTTAAGATACTAGCACTGCTTGCTAGATCTGTATCTAGCTTAGCTATGTTGTCACTATTTTCTTGAGTGAACTTTTCTATTGTGCTTAGCTTTTGAATTAAGGTTATAACTTTAGATATAATGGGGTCTAATTCAGATATGAATTCTGACAGCTTTACCTTATTCTTGGCCACTTCTTGGCTGATGTTCTCTAGAAGCTTTTGTTGATACTTCATTTCTTCTCTCTCCTCAATTGCCTTTTCATCATCAATATTCTGAGTGGTGATGGCATCGGTGAGGATAGCTAGTTGATCAATAATAGGTTTTCTTGATCAATATCAACATCAGGTACAATTTGGTGTAGAATGTCCCGTGTTGTCTCTAGTACCATTGATTCCTTATGTTGTTTCTTCATCTTTTCTTGTAATTCCTTCCTTTGGCATATCTCTCCATATTATTTTAGTGCATCCATATCAAGTGTAGTGGGGTCACACTTCAGTATTTCTATGATTTCATCTAGTTTAACCTCTAACTAGTTCATCTTTGTCTTCTTCTTCTTCTTTTGTGACTCAGTGGAATGTAGAACCATTGCTAATTTCTCAGCCTTTTCTATTGTACTTGATGATGTGACTTGTTGTGCTTCATTCTGCTGCTTTGCATCAGTTTCATCTCATCGAGTGTCTGTAGATGTCTCTACATTCACCTTAGCATCTTCGGTGGCACCTTTGTCTATTTTCTCAAGAGTTCCATCTTTTGGCTTGTCTCCTTCATTGATGTCCTTTGCATAATCTATTTTGGTGTTCTCATTCTTTTCTTGAGGTTCCACATCTTTTTCCTTATCTCCTTTTGTAACCTTGTTTGTGTCAGTTAAATCTTGAGTATTCCCGATGTTTTTTTAATCATTGGTGTTATCTTTATTTTCTTCTTCTCTTGCATCCTTTGGAGTTTCCTTGTCAGGTGATTTATTTGATTCTTGCATTATATTGATAGCCTATATCAATATTGGCAGCTTGCTTGGAATGTTCACCTGTGCTCCATCAATTGTTGTGTCATTTTCATCAATTATATCGTTTGCAACAGTGACATCTTCATCCTTATTGATTTCATTTGCTGGGTCATCGATAATGTGGATGACATTGGTATCCCACAACATTGTCATTTGTGGTATTATCCCATATTTCATCTACCATATTTGCAGTCTTTTTCCCTGTTGTACCATCTTCCTCTTTATCCATCTCAATGGATGTATCATCTTGGGTTGCCTTATCAATATCTTGTTGTTGAAGGTCTTTGTTGGGGCTATCTTTCTCAACTGGTCAATTCATGATTTTGCATGATTTATTGTGACTGTCCTTTTCAAGTTCAATCAACTTTCTTTCAAGAAATTTGTATTCCCTTAGCTTCGGTGAGAATTCTTTCTTGTGTTTCTCCATCATTTCATTTATCTCTACCTTTGGTTATTCAGGTTGCATTAGAGACACAAGTACTCACTCTCTGATTTCTTTCTCATTTGCCAAAGCAAATGTCCAACGGGCGAATAATATGTCCAAGAGTTCCTGTGGAACATAACTTCCTTCAAATTGTATGTGTACATATTTGAAGTTATACATCTTAGCTATCATGGCTTCTTCAATTTTGTTTTGATCTTCTTGATTTCTTTTCCCCCATTTTCTAATGTGTGGATCAATAATGGATCCAAAATTTGCAATATAAACAAAAATGTCATCAATAATGTCAGGTTCTTTTACCTTGATATTTTATGCCTCTAAGGCTTCATCTCACCCGGTGTCCTCTATATCCTCTCGGGTTCTGATGAATTTTCTACCCTTCTTGTTTTGTCCTCTCTTCGGTGTAGGGGATTTTCTCTTATAAGTCCTGACTTTTCCTTTCTTAAGAGGTGAAGGAGTAGACTCTTTGGACGTTTGGCTTCTAGTCCTTGAAGCAGCTGTAGTTCTTAGTCTCTTTGATGGGGGAGGAGGTGGTGAGTCTGACTCTATTTCCTCTAAGTTATTCTTTTCTTCATCTATACCGACAGACACCTATTCTTCAGTTTCCTCCTCTTGTTCAATTTCTTCAGCCTGCTCAGCTTCTTCCTCGTCTACAGATAGAATCTTCTTGAGATTCTTTACCTTTTTGTCCTTCTTCTTTACTATCTTATTGACTACTAGGTCTGATTTAATTCTTAACTTAGCTTCTTCATATGTTCCAAACCTTGGTTGCTTTCTGTCTAATGGTTCATTGATTAAGGCACCAATTGCCTTTGTTGCAAGATCAATGTTGATCTCATATTCCAGTGGTTGCAACCATGTTATTCTTGCTACTACAAGTTTGATGAAAGTATGATATATGTCAACCATGAAGCATATCTCATCCTTATATTGATCGATGAGTTTCTCGGGGATTCTTAACCTCGTTTACATTCGGTCTTTGAATACATTGAAGTATTCATCCATGACAGTTTCAAAATTATCTCCTAGAGTAGCTATGTGCTCACTGATTTGCATGGTGACCGGTTTGGTGTTGTCCCATTTCACATCTCCAACTGATGGGAGCTTTTCTTGAAAATAGAAGAAAATACACATGATTAATGAGCCAAACTTATAGGTGTTTGACTTTGCATTCCTGATTTTTTTTAGGTTTTCCTTCAGCTGATTCAGGAGTAGCTCAGATAAGTCCAGCTGTGTACCTTTCTTCACGATTTTGTAAGCTGTATCTACAGCACCTGATGAAATACTATTTAAACTGCTAGCCTAGAAGAATTTGTAGCCCAATACACATGCACCAAACTTAATCTCATCATCGGTGATTGTTGTCACCTTCAAGCCACGACCATCCCATTTGGCTCCAGTCATATTTTCAGTCTCTACCTTCGGTGGATGCTTTAGTGCCTTTACTTTATTGGTTATGGGGTAGTCAGTCACTGCATGGATGACATCTTGGGTGATTTCCTTCAGTTCATCCAACCATAACTTGTTGTTGTGCATTCTGCTTAGCACTAACCGAATCCAATTGGTTTTGAAGACCTTAGGAAACTTTAGGGCATTGGTAAGCCCTTTTTCCTCAATATTCTTGTGTTCTTCCTTAAGGGTTCCATCATCATTACAAAGCTTCTAGTAAGCTTCTTCCATCTCCAATGTTCCAATCTCTGCAATCTTGCAGTGTATGAAGGATCAGACGTCTTCAACCTGCAAAACCCTAGCTGGTATGTGCAAAAATGCACTAGCATCGTCAGGTTGTGAGGCAACCTTCGGATGGATCTTATACTTGGGTTCCTCACATGTAGTGTTCTTGATGAGTTTGAACTCATCCTTCTTTGCATTCTTAGCTTTTACGGATTGTGATATTGATGCCATTTTTAGAAATTAGGGCTTCTTCGTAAATGCATGAAAACATGGAGTTGTCAGTCTATAGAACTTACTGTTGTGTTCGTAATGATCTCTGAACTGTTTTGAAATGCTTGTAGGTCGAGTCGTGATCGCTCTGCAACTTGGTTCCTTTCTGCTCAAAATTGCCTTCACTCACTCTGCTCTGGGTG
Organism: Thuja plicata; assembly: GCA_018584345.1. NCBI lineage: Eukaryota > Viridiplantae > Streptophyta > Pinopsida > Cupressales > Cupressaceae > Thuja > Thuja plicata. Next base: position 519,637 of record MU224095.1, on the reverse strand, counting down.
TCCTGACAAATGAGTCACTCTGATGCCCTATTTATAGTCATTTCCCTAAAATGAGTGTAATAAATGCTCACCAACTTGTCAGTGTTTAAAGACTGAGTTTTTCGGTGAAGACTTTATCACCATCGGTGATGCTTACAACATTTTTGAGCAGTCAAAGTTGACTTAGCCTTTACCGATAGGTTTTGGTAACACATATAGCTTGTTCATGTGCTTGTTTACGGATGCATCTCGGTCAATAATAACAACTTTTTCTTCTAACCAATGTCTCTCGGTAAATATAGGCAGTCTTTCTTTTAAGTGTATACCGACGGGTTTTGGTATATATGCCCGAAGACATAGTTTTCACATATTTCAACAAGTATAACCATGATTCATCTTTCTTATGCTAATTTTGAATTATTTCATCATATTTTATGGAACTGATGTAAATTAATAGCTTAGTATTAATGTAGTTCCATACTTACTTGTTTTGCTTAGGTGGGGTTGGTGATGTCATCAGATCCATTGGATGGGGTGTCACCATTTGCATTTCTCATTCCAACTTCATCATTGCTTGAAGATTTTATCCAAATCTTGTCTCTAGACCTCCATATATCTTCAATGGTGTTTCCATTGGGGTATGTGCTTGTCTCTATCATTCGGTCTCTACAGTCCTTTTTGAGATGACCAACTTTATGACAGTATAAGCATGCCATTCTGGGGTTAGTCTATCCTCTAGACTTTCTAGTCCATAGTCTCATATAGTTTTCAGCAATGTGGCCATATCTACCACATGCTGTACAGTTTGTCCAAGTATTGTAGTCCCATACATATTGATTATCGATTCTCTTCGGTTGATATGGAGTTTCTTGACCTTTTGGCTTCCATGCTTGCCTTTTCTTTTTTCAGCATTCAAGACTTGTGTGCCCATTCATCTTTCATGTAGGATAGTACTTGTCCATGTAGGTTTCCTTCTTTGGTTGATCCTTTTTATTCTTACATTCATATGCCTTATGTCCTTTCTTGTTACACTTATAACAGAATCCTATGAATGAAGGTGTAGATTTAGGAATACCTTTCATTTTTCCTCTGCATACATTTGTTGTGTGACCTTACTTTCCATAGTGTTTGCATGTAAGCTTTTGTGGTCTTGAATTTTCATAAACATTCTTTGGATTGGATTGGTTTGATGATTCTCCATTTTTGGTAAAGCCCAAACCGTTGTTTTTGTTGACTCTTCGTTGTCCTTCTAGAAAATCATCCATTCTTTTATTGCTCTCTTCAGCATTTCTGATAACTTCATTATGTTGTTGTTGAATTCTAACATCATGCTTTAGTTTTTCATTTTCTTCTCTTAGTTCACCGATAATCTATATTCTTTCAATAAGCTCAACATTTATTATGTTTTCTTCTTGACTCATAAGAATAATTTGTTTTGTGAGCTCATGGTGATGCTCAGCATGTCTTTGAATTTCTAACTCCTTTTCTTGTAGTTTCTCTGAAATCTTCCTCCTGTCATTAGTGGAAAGTGTTCTTTCTATTTCATCTTGTCTAGCAAAACTCATCACATCGATCATTCTTACCATCTGGGTCTCTTGACCGATTTGCAACATCTTTATTTGCTTTGTCAGATGTTGATTTATCTCCTTTAGATTTGTGATGTTTTCTTCTGATGTATCTGATGCTTTGCTTGCATTTGATCCTGAAGACTCAAAGAAATCTAGAATCTCTTCTTCTTGATAATCTTTCTCATTTCTTCGAGTTTCCATTCCTTTCCTCTCATCAAGCAACTGTCTCATGCTGATTCTAGCTTCTTTATACTGTTCATAGAACATCTGTATATCAAGCGTTTTATTCTCAATATTTTTATCAAGTTTGTACTTCTCCATTGTATGATCTTTTCTCTTAAGCCTTTGAGATTTCCAAGAAGAGACTTAGCTCTGATACCAATTTTTGGGTTTAATGGGAAGTAGTACTGAGAGGGGAGGGGTGAATCAGTACCTCTAAAGCTTTTTCTTATCCTTTAATCAATTAACCTTAGTAATCAATTGTATGTCCATTCAATTTGATCTATATTATCTTTGTGTGAGTTATATCAATTCATAACATTAATAAACATATGAATCATTCATAGAAATATTCATGAACATAATTGACACATAACACAAGATATGATATCGCAGAAAACTCCTGTTAGGAAGTAAAAACTATGGTGGGGATGGAACCCACAAAACTTCACTATCTGCCGATTGGAAGGGGCCAGTTAAGGCTTATAATTTTGATCACTTTTGATGATATACCCTGTTAAGAGTATCAATGGAGACCTGTTAAAGCCTACTCTGTTAGGAGCTTTTAGCAACACTGTTAAGTGTGCACTCGGTTAAGAGATTTGATATTGGACTGTTAAATCCACCTTTCTTGAAAGGATTTATTACACTTTTCTTCACTTGTTAGAATGAAAAAAAATTACAAATTGACCTAGTAAATGAAATCTCCTATTGCTGATACAGATCCTATGTAGTTCACATACAAAATAATATCACCTAGTTGTGATTGAATAATACCTCTGATTATCAGTTTCCTTTGTTCTTGGTTCTGCTAACCAAATTCTTCTTTTTCTGCTCTGGTTCTTGAAACTCTTAATTCAGTCCATAGATGTACTCGTTCTATTCTCCTCTCTCTTACCCACACATTCTAATGAATTATTACATCATCTATATATAGATGGATTGATTTCATCGAGTTGTGAGAAAAACAATGTTAACTCTAAGATCAGGTTTACAACTTGCACCTAGATCTCCTAGTCTATGTGCTTTAAATCAGATAAACTGATTAAAACACTTACATTAATGTTTCTTGTCCCTAAAGAAATGGATTTAAAAACAATTAAATATCCTATAAATAGAATACTCTTTCTTTATTTGACATGGAAGTTAGATCCAATTTTTGCGGGCTGCAACTGACTTTCAGTTCTGTCTTTCGGTCATGCTTGACTGTCCTTCGATTTTACTGTTGGTTGCACTGAATCTGTTTCATTATTCTGCACTGTAACTTGCATTTTGGGTTCCTCTGTTGGGTTCCTCTTTAACTCTCTGAATTGTGGTTTTCGGTTTACACACTACCTTGTGTCATCGGTTCTCTTTGTACTTAGTCATTCTTGGTGATCTTCTCATATAATCTTCAGTTTGCCCTTTACTGTCTTTTAGTGTAAGCTTACTGAAAGTGTTGTTTGAATACTAATGACAAATTAATTTCATCAGTATGTATGTATCTCATAATTAAAATTGAATGTTAAATTCACATCAATTGAATGTAAAATTGACTTCAATTTATATTAGAAAGGTATTCTAAACATCTAGGTCAAGCACATTAATCCATTATTTATTTCAAATAAGACATATATCTATGAATGGCCGACTACATGACATATATAAACACATTGAGGACAAGTATACATTTGTGAATTTTAGATTAAATGGGGAAGATCCAAAGAAAAGAAATCATAATGTTGAAGGCAATTATGTCAATAATATAGTTACTCCCTTGATCTATATTCTTGTTTGAATTGTTTTCGACTATTTGGGGTTGTTTATTTGGACCCTACCCATGGAAATATGAAATATAAACGTGTATGCCAGTGTTGCATCAAAATTTTGAACACTAAATTTAGGAAACATAACACACTAGTCTTGTTAAAATAATTGACGCCTTGGCCCAATCATCAAATTAAAAGTTAGAGATTGCATTGTAAAAAGGGATCTTGTAAGAAATTATATTGTATTGGCTCATATCCCCTGACAATTTGATTTTAGGTGTGAATTATTTATGTATGTCATAATGACAACTGAATGTAAAAGTTACTTTAATTGAATGTAGAATTATCTTCAAATTAGATTAGAAAGGTAAGATACACATCTAGGACAAGAAAACTTATCACTTATTGGTTTCAAAGAATGACATGTATCTATGAATGGTTGACTGCATGACATATATAAACACATGTAGGATAAATATACTTTTTTGCATTTCTGATTCAATGGGGAATTCCAAAGAAAGCAACTTGCAACTATTGAAATTGATTCTGACAAGAATATAGTTACTCTCTTGAACTAGCATTCTTGTCTGAATTGATTTGAATTGTTCAGGGTTGTTTATTTGGATCCTACACTTGGAATATGAAATGCCATATCATCACATTACATGTCAGAGATTGCATTGTAAAAAGGTTTTTTCTAAGAAATTTTATTGTGGAAATTTGAAGTTAGGGTGTGCACATTCTGGCCCCTTGCTCCTATAAAGTTACACACACACACACACACACACACACACACACATATATATATACATGCGCATACATACATACATACATACATACATATACATATACATATACATGCACACACACATATGTTAGGGATTAAGGGTTCCAATTTTAATGTTTATGGGTTACAAAATCACTGTTACTGTCAAAGGGTTTCCATTTTATGATTATTTTAAGGTTTAAGGGTTTGGATTTCAATGTGGGAGTAATTCAATTTCACTGCTGTACAACATTTTCAATTTATCTATTTTAGGGATTCAATTTTATTGTTAAGGATTTCTAGTTTCATTTCTAATGTTAGGTCTTAAGGGTTCCAATATCACTATTGATCAAATGAATTGAAGAGAAAGGATAATATAGTAATGACATTAAGTTTTGCCATTAGTATACTTAAAGTGAAAAACATGATAAAGGTCATCGGTATAGGCATAAGCGACGGACAAAAAGCATACCCAACGAGATGACAATGTCTATCATGAAAATGCTAAGTATAGAATTGCTCGACGAACACTAAAAATAGTTCAACTGATGATAAAGCATAAAGGAAATTACCGACAGTACAGTTTTGTGAACATCGCCGACAGAGTAGAAAAGGCAAGAACCCAACAAACAATTCAATTAAGGGACACCGACGAAGCAGAAAACTGACAGAGCAAAGAATGAAGAAAACCAATAGACTGACAGAGCAGTCCGACCATTAGAACTGACAGTCAGTTACAAAACCCGCAAAAAGTGGATCTGACTTTCCACGTCAGATAAAACATTGTAATTCTATTTTTAGAGTTTTTATTTGTTTTAAAACTTTACTTGAGGGTCAAGAAAGCATATTGTAAATTTTTTTAAGCATCCTAATAGATCTAAAACATAACTAACTAAATATCAAGGTCAAGTTGTAAAGCTTGGATCTAGAGTTAATTTGAAAAGCGTGAATCAAGAATAGACCAAGAAACTAGTATAAATAGAGTTCAATTATTTGTAATAGAAGACATGAAGTAACTTGGATAAATGATTATAGCCATGGAGAGCATCTAAGCAGCAGAAGAGAATTCATACAAAGTTCATAAATAGATCATATCAGTTCTCAAGAACACAGACAAGGCTACCGACAAGCAGAGACAAGGTGTTATTAAAATCACTCAAAGTGATTACATATAGATTGTAAGCTTTACAGGATCTGTTATCAGAAATTAGAGATTCCAAATACTATCAGATCAACATTTATATTGTAGTTGCATTCTAACAAGTGCATCACATCTAAAATCCTTTTTGTAGAAGTTGGACTTAATAGTTCTTTGATAAATCTCTTAACAGAGTGCACACCTAACGGTGTTGCTAAAGCTTCAAATGAAGTAGATCCTAATAGGTTTCTACTCTAATACTCCTAACAGGGTAGATCATCAGAAGTGATTAAATTGTAAGCCTTAACTGGCTCCCTTCTTATCTGCAAATAGTGAAGCTTTGTGGGTAGACATCCCCACCATAGTTTTTACTTCCTAACAGGAGTTTTCTGTGATATCATATCATGTGTTATGTGTTATTTACTTTCATGTATGTTTATTGAATGTTTACACATGCAAAGAAATTATATTATGATTTCACATACATAAAGAAAGATAAACATATAGATAGGAATGTACAAATCTGATGACACAAAGGTTAAATGGGCCAACCACATAAAAAGTTTTAGAGGTGTTGATTCACCTCTCCCCTCTCAGGACATCATTCCAATAATTCCAACAATTGGTATCAGAGCTAAGTCTCTTTCTTGAAAATTTTAAAGACTTAAGAGAAAAGATCAACACAATGGAAAAGTATAGACTGGACAAGACTATTGAGAATGAGTAGTTACAAATTCAGATTTACTATGAGAAGTACAAAGAGGCGAGAGTAAGCATGAGAAAGTTGCTTGATGAAAGAAAGATTATGGAAACTAGGCTTAATGAAAAATATTATCAAGAAGAGGAGATTCCAGATTACTTCAACACAGCTGAATCATCAACAAGCAAAGCATTAGACACATTAGTAGAAGAGATCACACATCTACAATAAGTCAATCTACATCTGACAGAGCAAATTAAAATGCTGCAAATCGGTCAAGAGACTCAAATGGTTAAAATGATTGATTTCATGAATGATTCAAGAAAAGCTGAATCAGAAAGAACATTGGATATTAATGATAGGAGAAAAATTATAGAGAAGCTACAAGAAAAAGAATCATAAATTCAAAGACTTACTGATCATCACCATGAGATTACCAACCAGATTATTCTTATGAGTCAAGAGGCAAACAAATTAAATACTAAACTCATTGAAAGAATACAGATCATCGATGAGCTAAGGGAAGAGAATGAGAAGCTAAAGCATGAAGTCAAAATTTAGAATCAACACAATGAATTGATTAAGAAAGCTAAAGATAGCAATAAAAGAATGGATGATTTCCTTGACGGACAAAGAAGAGTCAACAACTACACAGGAATAGGGTACACCAAAAATGAAGAATCATCTAATCAATCAGATCAAAGGAATGTTTATGCAACTCCAAGAACCAAGAAGTTGTCATGCAATCACTGTGGAAAACCAGGCCACACCTCAAACATTTGCAGAAACAAAATGAAAGGTATTCCTCAATCACAATCTACTTAAATTGGTAATTGTTATAAATGTCACAAGAAAGGACACAAGGCATATGAATGCAGATCCAAGTTGAAAAATCCAAAGAAGGAAACCTACATGGAAAAATATTGTCCTACCTGCAAAATGAATGAACATACATATCAAGAGTGCTAGAAAAAGAATAAGAAATCTTGGACACCAAAAGAACCTGATAATGTATATAAACCGACAAGAGTCAGTAACTTATATGTTTGGGACTATAACACATGGGTAAATTTCATAGCATGTGGAAGGTATGGTCATATATCTGCCAAGTGTATGAGAAAATGGACTAGAATACCAAGAGGATGGTTCAATCCAGGTATGACATGTTTACATTGTCATAAGGTTGGACATGTGATAAAAGATTACAGAGACTGACTGATAAAAACAAGCACTTATCCCAATGGAAACACCACTAATGACATCAAGAAGATGAGAAACAAGATGTGCGTAAAAGCTACAAACACTGAAGGTGCTGGAACAAGCAATGCAAATGATGACGCCCCATCCAATGGATCTGGTCGCATCACCATTTCCAACTAAGTTGCACAAGTAAGTATGGAACTGAATTATGACAAGTTATATTATGCATTGGTTCCATTACATATTGATCATATAAACAAATTAGCATTATTGAAGATGCACTATATTGTTACTTGTAATATTATTGAAAAACAACCATCAGTTAATGGGTACAAATTAGCATCGGTGAACACACACAGAAAAGTTGACATTACTTACCAAAATGTATCGGTCATTACACAAAATCCAAGTCGCTAAGTGTAAACCAATGGACATCGGTGATCCTTGAGCCGACAGAAGTTGTTGTTGCCATTTTACCGACAATCATCAGTGAAGTCACCAAAGCTTCTAGCAACCCCGACACTTTACACCTACACCAAAGATGTTATTTATGCCTCAACCGACAAACTCAGTCTTTGTATCCTGATGATTCGTTGGGCATTAATGACAACTTAGGGCACAAAAGTTATAAAAGCGCGACGGAAGAACTCATTTTGCACCCGCAATTTTTGAGCAACCAAGCAGAACTAAGTAGAGTGATTGAAGAGCAGATTGAAGTGCGACCTTAGCAATATTTTAACACAACTCAAAGGATTCATGAGCAATCACAGAGATTCAGTAAGTACCTACATTCACTAACCACATTGTTTAAGTTACGGAAAGCCCTAAATTTTTGAAAATGATGGCATCTACTTCAAGAATTGAAAAATTGAAAGAGGCTAAGAAGAAAACAATTAATCTTATCAGCAACAACACTTGTGTTCAACCTAAATACAAGTTGCACCCAGAAATCGTAGCACAACCTGATGATTTCAGAGCATTCTCCAGAATCCCACCTAGGGTTTTGCTGGTAGAGGACGTAAGGTCCTATATTCATTGCAAGATCTTAGAATTAGGAGATCTAGACCTAGACAATGCCTATAAGGCACTATGTGATGAATCTGGAAAACTAAAAGAAGAGCACAAGCATCTAGAAGTGAAAGGTCTGACGAATGCATTACATTTTCCCAGGATTTTTAAGACTGAATGGATACAGATTGTTCTTAGCAGAATGCATAACCAGACATTATGACTTATGAGCCAAAACAAATAACAAAAGATGTTATTCATGCAGTTACTAGATATCTCACAACCGACAAGCCACAAGCTCACAAGCACCCATCCTTGAAGGAAGTGGAAAAGCTAACTAGTGCAAAATCAGACAAGAGAGGTCTCAAGGTCAGCACTATCACCGACGAGGAACTCAAGTTTGGTGCATGTG
>MU224095.1:489158-510750 GCA_018584345.1 Thuja plicata | reverse complement strand
TTGTAAGTTTGGTTCCCTCATTATGTGCATATTATTTTACTTTGAAGAATACTTTCCTTCCATAGGCAAAGTAGTATGGGACACAAGCAAACCTGTAACCATACAAATATGTGAGCATATAGAGTCAGGAACAAATTTTGATGACCTAATGAATGAATATTTCAAAGGTATTAAGGAAAAGATGCAAGCTAGAACAAGGATACTTGAGAGTTTGATAGAAAAACACAAAGAGGACATATGTTTTATGGTAGATACTGATTCTACCTATATCAAACTAGTAGTACCTAGGAAATTCTGGCTCACCATTAGAATATGAGATCAAAATAGGACAAGCTACTAAGTGCATCAAGGCATTATTGAATGAACTAGTGGACAACAAGCAAGCAAGATTTGACACTTATGAAGAAGCCAAACCAAAGATCAAGATAGATCTTGTTGTCAAGAAAATTGTAAACAAGAAGAATAAGATAATAAAAGACTTAACCAAGAAATTTGCAGTTACTGAAGAAGGTGAAGAAGAAACAGAAGGAAAGGAGGAACAAACCAAGGGCAAGTCACCCATCGGTGAAGATACAGAAAAGAATGAATTAGAGGGTACACAGTCAAATTCACCACCTCCTCCTCCACTCAGAGATCAAGAACAACAACCACTTCAAGAACAAGAAGCAAAATTGCAAAGGAAACAACTCCTTCACCACTAAAGAAAGGAAAAATGAGAACCTATAAGCTGAAACCAGTCTCACCAAAAGAAAAACAGACCAAAAGGAGGAAGTTGAAAATAACTAGAGAAGATCTAGAAGAATCAACTATGGATGAAGATAACATAGATGTGAAAAAAGGGAAAGAACCCTTGATTCCAAAAACAATTGATGAAATATGTAAGAACATCTTAGAATCACCATCTATTTTTTATCCTAACATTAGGGAATGGTTGAAATTTGATCCAAAGGATCAAAAAAAAAATGAAGAAGTTATAATAGCTAAAATGTGCAAACACCATTATGTTCCACTACAATTCTCAGAATATGACGTTCCCAAGGAACTATCAACGAGATTATCTACAAGATGGACATTTGCACTTCACCAAGAAAAAGAGATAAGAGAAAGAGTACTTGTTACTCTTATGACTTATGATTCAAAGAAGGAAGAGATAAATGAAATGACAAAAAAGTATGAAAAGGAGTTCTCACCCAAAATGAGAGCATACAAATTTCTCAAGGGGAAGCTAATTGAGCTAGATCAAGATAGCATTAAAAAGTGGTGTAAGATACTTAACAAGCCCATTAAGGAAGCTAGCCCAGAGAAGGAACACATCATCATTAAGGACACAAAAGATGACTCATCAGTGGAATTGGATAGAGAAGAGAGTGAGGAAACTGACAACCAGAATACTAAAGTTGTAGATGAGGTATGTCCCGACACTACTCTCAACAAAACTCAGAGTGAAGAAAGCCAAACTCCACCAAGTCCAATTCATATTGACTTGAGTAATGAAGAAGAGGTTATCAAAGAAGAATTGACAATAAAAGGTAACATAACTGAAGATATCAATGATGAAACATGGTTGGATAACATCATCAATGAAACTACAGGAAAAGACACTATAGAAGAGGTGCAAAAAGATGAAGATATCAATGTTGCACAGGGTAATACCGACGGACAGGATACACTTACTGGCACTGCAGAGGTTAATACACCAACCAACATGAAAATTTTGATACAAGCTATTGATATTGAATCAAGTCAAGAGAAATCATCTAAGAAAGAAGATGATATACCCAAGGAAATGAGTAATGATTAAAATAAAGATGCATCAGACACTCAAAAAGATACAGATACAGAGATGAAGGATGAAACTGACACTCAACAAAAGGTGTCTACTGAAGAAGACAAAGGAGAAGATACTAAAATAGATGAAACATTGAGAAAGGATGAAGAGAAAGAAAAGAGTGAAGAAGTTAAGCAAGATGAGAGCATGAGAGAAAAGGAAGATAAATCTATTGATGCACCCAAGGCCAATGAAGAGATGTCTTCACAAAACCACCTGGCGGACTCTGAATAGAAGCAACAAGATGCTTCATCTTCTCGACCTTCACCTACTAAATCTATCCAATCTCAAGGTCTATAAATGGTAGTCCACCAATCTATCTCCCAGCCAAAGAAGAAGAAGAAGAAGGTAATGAAGAAAGACATCTTGGCTGTAACACTTGATAAGGTAATTGAAATACCCAAGTGGGATGTATCTACCTTAGATACTAAAGCCCTTCAAAAGTTTGGAGTGATGTGTCAGAGAAAATCAATTCCAGAGAAAATGAAAAAGGCACATAGGGAAGCCCAAGCACTTGATAAAGCTAGGGACATACTACATCAACTTGTTCCTGATATAAAAGTTGAGAATGACATATCAGTCATGGAGCAAAGTGCATTTCTTACCATTGCCATCACCAATCAAAATGTAGATGCAGAGAAGGTAATGGAAGAAAAGGCAGAAATGAAGTATCAACACAAATTAGTTGAGAAGATCAGCCAAGAAGTGGTAGAGAATAAGGTAAATCTCTCTGAATTAGCAAGCCAATTAGAACCTGTGATTACTGAAGCTGTTACCTTAGTTCAAAAATTATGCACACTGAAAAATTTCACAAAATAAAATAGTGAAAATCTGTCCCAACTAGATTCAGATCTGACATCTAGTGCACAAAGTTTAACCTCTGATGCAAACACAATAAAGTTGCATCATGACAAGATCACATAAGTAAATAGATTGAGACAAGAGATAAAGGATGCAAAGACACAGTTTAGAAATGAGGTTACTGATCTACAGGAACACATTTTGCCAAACCTCACCACTCTGCAACAACACATAATAGATGCAAGAAATTTGATCTCAACCCCAGAGATGTCTGTAGTAGACAACATCTATGATATGCATGTGAGAGTATCACTTGAGCACATGGCTCTTGGAAATTTGAAGGAGAAATGGGAGAAGATGATGGAGGAAATCAAAGCCTCACACTATCACATTTTTGACAAGTTGTAAGTACCTTTGCCCTCATTATCAAACAAGGAGGAATGTGTAGTACATATGTACAATATACTACTTTAGAAGAAAGGAGATAAGGATATGTATAATGTATGTACAAAAAGGATAGATATGCACAATATATCATAAAAAGGAAACAAAAAGGAGAAGTCAATTATATGTACATAAACTTACACTTACCGGCATATGCTTAGGGGGAGTCATTTCATGACTAAGGAAGAAGTATACATAGGTGTACATACTAATACATCAAGTATGTTGAACATATCATTTTTTGATACTAATGTCAAAGGGGGAGATTGATGACATTAAGTTTTGCCATTAGTATACTTAAAGTGAAAAACATGATAAAGGTCATCGGTATAGGCATAACTGACAGACAAAAAGCATACCCGACGAGATGACAATGTCTATCATGAAAATTCTAAGTATACAATTTCTCGACGAACACTAACAAGAGTTCAACTGATGAAAAAGCATAAATAAAATTACCGACGGTACAATTTTGTGAACATAGTCAACAAAGAAGAAAAGGTAGGAACTCGATGAATAGTTCAATTAAGGGACACCAACAAAGAAGAAAACCAATAGAGCAAAGAATGAAAGAAAACCAACAGTCTGACAGAGCAGTCTGACCATCAGAACCGACAGTCAGTTACAGAACCCGCAAAAAGTGGATCTGACTTTCCATGTCAGATAAAACATTGTAATTCTATTTTTAGAGTTTTTATTTGTTTTAAAACTTTACTTGAGGGTCAAGCAAGCATATTGTAAATTTTTTAAAGCATCCTAATGGATCTAAAACATAACTAACTAAAGATCAAGGTCAAGTTGTAAACCTTGGATCTATAGTTAATTTGAAAAGCGTGATTCAAGAATAGACCAAGAAACTAGTATAAATAGATGTTCAATCATTTGTAATAGAAGACATGAAGTAACTTAGATAAATGATTGCAGGCATGGAGAGCATCTAAGCAGCAGAAGAGAATTCATGCAAAGTTTAGAAATAGATCATATTAGTTCTCAAGAACACAGAAAAGGCTACCAATGCAAAGAGACAAGGTATTATTCAAATCACTCAAGGTGATTACATATACATTGTAAGATTTACAAGATCTGTTATCAGAAATTAGAGATTGCATATACTATCAAATCAATAGTTATATTATAGTTGCATTGTAACAAGTGCATCACATCTAAAATCCTTTTGTAGAAGGTGGACTTAAAAGTTCTTTGATAAATCTCTTAATAGAATGCACACCTAACGGTGTTTCTAAAGCTTCAAATGAAGTAGATCCTAACAGGTCTCCACTCTAATAATTCTAACAGGGTAGATAATTAGAAGTGATCAAATTGTAAGCCTTAACTGGTTCCCTTCTTATCTACAGATAGTGAAGTTTTGTGGGTAGACATCCCCACCATAGTTTTTACTTCCTAATAGGAGTTTTCTACGATATCATGTGTTATGTGTTATTTATTTTCATGTATGTTTCTTGAATGTTTACACATGCAAAGAACTTATATTATGATTTCACATACATAAAGAAATATAAACAAATAGATAAGAATATACAAATCTGATGACACAAAGGTTAAATGGGCCAACCACATAAAAAGTTTTAGAGGTACTGATTCACCCCTCCCCTCTTAGTACATCATTCCAATAATTCCAACATATAGAAAGAATGAAAAACCATGAGGATGTAAAATAGTTAGTAAGGGTATATAAAACTGAAAATGAAATGAACATGAAGGAAACAATATGAAGAGCATCATGTGTAGTTTGTAAATTTGTTAGGATATTACAACTTATGCAAGGGTTTAAGGGTTTATAAAACTAATAATAAAATGATCATGAAGGAAATAATAGACAGAACATTGGTCTTGTTCTAAATTGTTGACATGTTGGACGAGTGATACCATAACACATGGAATATACTCAAGTCAACAAGATTTTTTTGATTTGCGGTTGCCAACTCAACATTCTAGGTGGCCGATTAAAAAAAAAGGGTTTTGGGCCAAGGTTAGGGGCCTACACTTACTTACATGAGGAAGGTTCTAAGTAAGATATAATAGAACATTCGCTAAGTAAGATTGAATACATTCAAGTGTTAACAAGAAAGGAACAAGTAATAATGCAATGTAATTGAAGAAGTTGTCCCAACAATTCAATGAGACAAAAGGATAGTAATTGAATGCAACTAAGTACATGGTGCAAATTAGTTTTATTCACTTTTATTTTCCTAGATTAACACATTAGAACATTTTTTTCTATTTACAATCAATTATGTTATTAAGATACAAAATTGTTTCTTTGTAACTATATAATATTGACATAATGCAACCGCATGTTGATACATCATAATAGAAAGTCATAGAAATGAATGAATTTGAAGTGCTAAAATTGAAAGATCAATTCCTTTCCCACTAAACCTAAGACAAACTCTAGTAGAGTAGAAAGAGTTCAAGAAAGAACAAAAAACCAAATATTAATTGAAGGTTGATTCTACAAACTAAAGGCCTTCTCAATTGCAAATGTACTAACATGTGATTTGATAGTTGATAAAAAAAGAAATGACACATCTATAGTAATAAAAGACAAGAGAATAATGTGGTGCAGTCAAGGATGAAGGAAACTCAAAGAGATTTGTCCAATCGTTGCAGAAAGAGTCACACAACAAAAACAATAAGTAACAACATAAAGATATGCAAGATCAGTCTTCTTTATTATTGGAAAATCATATACAATGGATCTGCAACATGCAGTCATATATGCCAGGCATACAGGCCCGATTACAATCTGTATTCCTTATAGTATCCTTATTATTCAGCTACAACAAGATAATCTTATGAGAGATTCCCTTTCTAGTTATCAACTACCTAGCTACTACTGCTCCCACAAAGAGAAAATATTTAAGATTATAAATCCTTCGCAAACATCAGGTCAGTCCAGAAATATCACATTCCCCAAGAATAAGAAAATGTATTACAGAATATAGTTCAAGAACTAAATCATCAGGATCTTCTTCCAATGAATGAAATAAGAATTGTGATCCCTTAAGTAGGTCATCCAAAAATGTAATATAATCAATAAATGAGTCATTAAGCTTCATCGATTGGAAAAATCCTTTGCAAGATTGGTAAAACACAAACTAGCTGGAAAATATGAAGAACAATATAGTCTCACCAAGAATATGCAAGATCTTATGCGTGAAGTAACCAAATGAAGTGTGAAACTAGGAAAAGGTTTCACATGATGCCACAAACACACTGTAAGGATCACAATTGCAAAATATCCAAGCTGAATGAACAAAGAAAAAAATTAGAGAGTGATGAAACAAGAAAATAGAAAACAAATGTTTTTAGTTGATGCAAGATTTCTAAGATCCCAAGATGCTCTTGCATCATACACCCGGGGTTATTTGAAAAGTGAGCCTCTCACTTTGTTGGGGCTAAAGAAAAACAAAGACGGTCAACCTAAGCTTGAGAAATCCATGAATAATCTTCCACTAGTCTTCCCTTCTATCGGACAAGATACTCTTTATATTGTTTACCTCTTATACTTCTATCAATTTGGCTATACAAAATCTTTGTTATCTCATCCAATTGCTTCTTAGGATACTATTGTTCAACTTCTGATCAATTTCCCTCATTAAAGTCTAACTCATGATACTCATACAAGTCTGCAACATTGAATATAGGTGAAATGTCCATGTCCACTGGTAACTCCACTTCATATGTATTTCCTGGATCAAATTTCCTCAAGATCTTACATTTTCCAAACTTCCTCATCTTCAACTTATTATATGTTCCAACAAGAAATCTCCCCTTCTTCAAATATATCATTACTTCATCCCCTAATTCAAATTATTTATGTCTTATGTTCATAACCACTTTCTCCTTATATGTCTGATTCATCTCTTCCAAATGATGTTTTATCCTAATGTGTAATCTATTCACGTGTTCTACAAATTATTCTTCTTTAGCACTCCTCTTGTTATCATGACTAATATCTCTCAATTATGATACTCCCTTAGGATTAAAACCAATAACTATCTCAAATGGTGTCTTCCTTGTACTCCTATTCATCAAATTGTTATATGCAAACTATGCTTATGATAAGATTAAATCCCAATTTCTAGGATTTTCTCCAACCAAACATCTCAATAAGTTTCCAAAACTCCTATTAAATATGTCTATTTTTCCATATGTATATGGATGAAATATAAAACTAAACTTCAAATCAGTTTTCATCTTCTTCCAAAGTGTTCTCCAATAATAACCAACAAATTTACTATCTCTGTCTGAAACTATACTCTTAGGAAATCTAAGTAATCTCACAATCTCCTTGAAAAATAAGTCAGCTACATATAGTACATTTTAGAAAATCTATCTACCACCACAAATATAGAATCATTACCTCTATGTGTCTTCGGTAACCCAAGTATAAAATATATGCTAATATCCTCTCAAGGTCTAGTTGGCATTGTCAGAGGTGTATACAATCCAACATTCTAATTACTTCCTTTTGCAACTTGACAAATTCTACATCCTTGAACAAACTTCCTTACATCCTTACGAATCTGAGGCCAAAAGTAATTTTCACTAACCAAAGCCAATGTCTTGTCAATGCCAAAATGTCTAGCTAATCCTCCACAATGCTTCTCCTTAATCAGAGTATCTCTCAAAATTCTCGGTATACAGAATTGAATTCCTCTGAATAACATACCTTCCTAAATTAAACATTCCAACCATTTTCTTTGGTTTGCAACAACAGGTTCTCTGCAATATTTCCAAGGTTCTACAAAATCAGGGTCATCCTCATACAAAGTCTTCAATTCATAAAATCCCAACACTTCAACTCTCATCTCTATCACCAAAGTTCTTCGACTCAAAGCATCAACAAATTTATTTGATTTACTACTCCTATGTTTCAACACAAATGTATAATTTTGCAAAAATTCAACTCATCTCATATATCTCTGTTTCAACTTACCTTGGCTATTCAAATTCCGCAATGCTTGATGATTAGTGTACAAAATAAATTCCTTAGGAAACAAATAATGTCTCTATTTATTCAAAGCTTGGACTATGGCATAGAATTCCTGATCATAAAATGAATAGCTTCTCTTAGCGTCAATCAACTTTTCAATGAAATAAGCAATAGGTCTACCTTCTTGTCTTAACACTGCTCCAATTGCATTTCCACTTGCATCATAGTCCACTTGAAATACATTATTAAAATCTGGTAAAGCTAACACAGGTTGTTCATTTACCTTTTGTTTTAGTAACTCAAATCTCTTATATGCTCCATGTGTCCACTTGAACTCTTTTGTATCTCTTCTCATTGTCTCATTCATAGGATTACAAACTAAAGTGAAATTTCTTATGAACTTCCAGTAGAAACTAGCCAATCTATGAAATGATTTGACTTCTCCAACACTCTCAGGTGTAGGCCACTCAAAAATTTATTTCACTTTCTTAGGATCCATCCTCAAACCTTCTACAAATATCACAAAACCCAAATATACTATCTCTTCCCTCATGAAATAACACTTCTTGATGTTTATCAGAAATTTCTCTTCTCTCAATATCTGCAATACTTGTCTCAGATGCAACAAATGATCTTCCTTGCTCTTGCTGAAAACTAGAATGTCATCAAGATAAACACTCACAAACTTACACAATAATTTCTTCAATACCTCATTCATCAATCTCATGAAAGTACTCGGTGCATTAATTAATATAAAAGCATCAAAAATCATTCATACAATCCTTCATTTTTCTTAAATGCATTCTTCCACTCATCTCCTTCTCTGATTTTGATTTGATGATATCTACTCTTTAAATCAATCTTTGTAAAATATTTGGCTCCACTCATACAATCCATTATATCATCCATCATAGGCAAAGGGAATCAATATTTCACTATGATCCTATTAATAGGTCTAGAATCAATGAGCATTCTCTATTATCCATTCTTCTTTGGTGCTAATACTGCAGGTACTCCACAAGGACTCGAGCTTTCTATGATCAATCCTTTCTTCAACAATTCTTGCACTTGTCTATTCAAATATTCATTCTTTTTTGGAGTCATCTGATGTGTTTCTTTATTAGGAAAAAATTCTCCAGGGATGAGATCCATACAATGAATAATACTTCCCATAGGTGGCAATCCTCTGAAATTATGTCTTTATACTCAATCTGCAAATTCTTTGTCCTCAAGTTGTGCTTCTTATATTTTAAATCAGACTTATTAGAGATTAATGCATAACACATGTTTTCACTATTTAAGCCATCCAATAATTTCCTTTCTCCAACCAAACAAACTCTAACACTAGTACAATTCTCATTGTTCGGAGTCTCAATCAAAGGCAACAATACTTGTTTCGTCTCATTTGCAACAATAGTATACTTATTCTTTCTTCCATCATGAAAAGATTGTCTATCATACTGCCATGGTCTACCCAACAATATATACACACATCGATAGGCATAATATCAAAAAGAACTTCATCATTATAGGATCCCATCTGTTGGAAATAATAGGTACTGAGGGAAGGGGGGGGTGAATCAGTCCAAATAGATAGTAAACTAATTTAGCCACTGATCTACTTAACTGTTGAAATAATTTCCAAACTATAAAGCATGTAACTGATGCAAATACATAAAAAGAAATTAATATCAAGCATCCAAAATTTATAACACATTAAAAATATATTTTCACATGGAAACCCTTGTAAGAGGGAAAAAAATGAGGTGGGTATGACACCCACAAGCCCAATACAACAGTAAATGAGTTTTCCCTGTTAGGAGCTAGATAAATCCCTTTCTGAGGGTTCACCCTATTAGGAGTGATTAGTACACTATTATAAGTACAATTAGACTAGCTATAATCTACCTTGCTAGAGGATTTCAAACCTCAATAAAGAAGTTACCATGTTAAAGGATTTACAAAAAGAAATTGTTATATTTCACTTGATTAAGGGATTTTGCCTGCTGCAACTATTAGGGAACAAGAAGATTACTGATATAGATGTAGCACTGATTTCTTGTCAGATCTAATGAGTTATTTTTACTCTATAACAACTCTCTAATATTTTTTTTATCTACTTTTTGATTGTAACTTCAAATTAAAATAAAAAAACCCTAATTGCCCAAAACAACTCTTACAACTTCTCTCAACAACAAATTTTCAATATGAGCAGTTCCTATATATAAACAACTTCCACCGACATAAAAATGGTCTCCAAATTACTTTCCCGCAAAAGAACCATGTGTCAAATTGATAATCTCGATGAATAAAATGATTTATCATGACCACAATCATGATAAGATCTACAAGTTATATCTCCAAAGTAGTCAAACATGTTTGGAATTCTCCAATGCAACACCTCAAATATGAATAAAATGTTTGCATCAATATCATAAATACCAAAACATTTAATGTATAACCTTTATTCCACATCATCATATCATTATAAATCACTGCACATACTTTACCACTTACCAATCTGTGATCTACTAATCGATACTCAAGAACATAAGTGTTCTACCTATCTTGATGTCTGTGACATTAAAACCTATATCACCTCTCAACCAAATGAGTTTTGGTTGGAACCACATTGAAATTTAATTTGGTTGAAGCTTTATTTGTGACCTCTCCTCATAATTACACTTCTACCATGATCACCACCAAAGTTGTCTTCTCACAGTCTACCGATCTTCTTGGACTTAACCAATTTTGAGCATTACATTCTTACCAGTTGTATCTTCACTTCACCTATAATATATCATGATTATACTCACTTATTTGCATTGTACTATATTTTTTTCAATCAATGACAACCAAATAAGTGACTCCTTTATGACTGCACCTCAATATCCAACAATCTCCCCCTGTGGCATTGATGGAAAATACATGTCAATCAAATACATGCTAACTGCTTACACTCATGCAATCATAATATCAACTTATAAATCCTTATACACATACTCTCCATACATGCATATACTCTCTCATACATAGACATATACTCCCCCTTTGACAACAATGACAAAGGTACACAACCAAAATATATGTATACAAAATATTACTTACATCTTGTCAATGATCTCCTTGAAGTTAATCTTTTATGAATTCAAGGATGTTTCCCATACCTTCTACAAGTAACACATATCAATGATTTTCTCAAACAAACTAGAAGCAAGCTCTTACATGCTATCTAGAGTGCTAATGTCAGGTAATAAAAGTATGTCTTATGCCTTCTTCATATTCAATTGCATCACCTCTATTTAGGGGATAAGGTTGATTGAACTTCTAGTAGAGTGATCATTCTCTTCTCTTTCTCACTCTGAATCTACTTAACCTTGTGTGAAATCTTCTTGATCTGACTACTGTACATAGTGATTGGATTTGACAATGGATCAAGCTAACTGCTTAAGTTCTCCAACTCCTTCTGTGCTTTAGCTTTTGTTTGTTCCAAATCTTGAACAAAATCTGGATACCTGGATACTTTGGTAAACAATTGACCTACCTCAGTCAATGTGGTCTTAACTTCCTTTATCAAATCTTACAATTTGATCCTATCTATGGTAATCTTCTCCATCAATTTATCTATGATCTTATTTTCCAAGTTCTCCTCTGCAAGTTTCACTACAGCTGACTGCAAATATGGACCTCGATTTAGGATTTCCTTTAAAAGTTTATCCATCTGATCAATAGGAATAACATCTTCATCATATTCAACCTCAGGCACTAACTCAACTAGAATGTCTCTAGCTTGCATTATTACTCTTGTCTTCTTCTTCTTTGATCTCTCCTTGTCCCTTACAACCTTTGTCCTCAATTGTTCTAAATTTTTTATTAATTCCTTAGTTTTCAGTTTGGATATATCTACTGGTGTGGTCAGTAATTCTTCTTCATCAACTTCCTCTTCTACAGTAGTCATCAGTTGATGTCTCTTTCTTGCACTTGTTTCTCCATGACTTAGTTTCCTTTTAGGCTCGGGTTATTCTTCAATCTTATTCTGAGTCTCCTCATGCTTACTCTCTACATCTTTCTCCTCTTCCTTCTCAGAAATCATTTCCTCTATATGTTCCACAGGAAATGGTGAGGATGAATCCTCTTTGCCTATTATGTCCATAATTTCAATCTCATCGCCACTTGTTTGTGATAGACTGATATTTTGTGTTCCAATGTTCTTCACCAAGTTAGGAATATCAAGAACAACATGCCCAATTAATTGATCTACAAAAAAGTATCATCTCACTTCATTGGTTCATTTGATTATGCATGAACTTGTTCTCCTTGAGTTGCTATCTCCTTTATCTATAGTAGCTTCCTCCATGTCTCAATGGTTTCATTAAATACACCATGTGTGTCATCAATTATAATTCTAGATGCTCTACTCTTAATTTTGAATTTGTGCTTGTGAGCAGTAATCACTATCTTAGCATCTTTAGCACACAACTAAGGTTGCACTTGGATTAGTGCTCTTTCCATAGTCTCTCCATCCAACTATAATGAAATGCTCCATATAACATCAATCAACTAATATAACTCATTATGGATGCAAAAATGGATCTCTAAAGGTGTTTTACAAATTTTTTGAAAATGATACAGAATTGCATCTTGTATCTTCTTCTTGTCTATATCACTCCCCAAAGTGTATCTTATGCCAACAGTACCAAGTCTACCATTGTCCACAATACCTTTTGTAGTATCATTAATGAAAGGGGCCTTCTTTGTTTCACCACTCTTCTTTAGTTTAGAGGCATCCTTTTCTAATTATATCCTTTCTTCATCAGTTTTCTTCTGAACATCCTTTTCATCTTGTAAGTTTTCTTTGGAGTAGAAATGTTTTGAATTTTCTTCCTTGATGATTCCCCTTGAAACTTAACTTCACTAGCAGTAGATTTTTGTTGTTTTCTCTTAACTTCAGTTTTGGTTGCAGCAATGCAAGATGTTCCTGTATCACTACTTCCAAACTTCTTCTCTAGGTTAGATACCATTCTCCTTGTTTTCCTTTCAATGACCGATTTCTTCAATTCCTTATGAATTTTGGAAACTGCTTCATCATAAGTTCCAAATCTCTATGCAGGTTTTTCAAAGGGTTTTGATAACAACTCATCAACATAAAAAGTTACTAAATCACCCTCAACTTCATAACCCATAGGATGAATCAAATATGTCTTAGGTTCCATAGCTTGCATAATACATGAATCAGTGTCAACTAGAAAACAAATATCATTCTTGTACTTCTCTACAATGCTAACTGGAATCCTTTCTCATTTATGCATTCTAGACTTGAAATATTTGAAATAACCCCACATGACATTATTGAATTTATTACCTAATTCCTTTATGAATTCACTTATCTACATAATAACCGGTTTATCCTTTGACCATGTAACATTTCCTCTACCGAGGAAGAACTTTTGAACATAGAAAAACATACATACCAGTAAGGCACCATAATTGAAAGATTGCCTCTTATCTCTCTTTATCCTTTCCATGTTTGTCAATAAATGGCTTCTAATCATCTCACATAGATCATATGTATAATCATCCTTAACAATTTGATAAGCAGCGTGAATAGCACCACCAGACACACTGTTAACTTGACTAAACTAGTAAACTATATAAACTATTACCATGGATTCAAAATGAACTTCCTTGTCTACAATGTGATCAAATTTCACTTCTTTTCTGTCTTGTTTGGATTTGGTTAGTTTAGTGACCAAATGAGTAGCCACCGTTCTCAATGTAAATTCCAAATCTTGTGCTTAGAATCCTGTAACCTTGTGAATCATTATCTTTGAAATCTTGCATGGTCTATCCAACCATTTGAATTGATCATGTACTCTGCTTATCACATAGAAAATCCAATCGGGATGGAATTTAGTGTGAATGTCCACATTATAAGTTAAACACTTCTCATGTAGATGTTTATGCTTGTATTTCAATAGTCCATTGATGCACATATCCTTGTATTCTTTCTTTATTGCTTCAGCTCCCAATTATTTGATTCTGCAATGGATATAAGAGTGAACATCTTCAATCAACATCACACCATGAGGGATAGTGGATAGGGAACCAAACATACCAATCACAGCTGCTTTGATTGGATGTAGTTTGGATATGGGTCGAGGCTCCTCATAGATGTTCACTAGAACTGGTGTATCAACATTCTTTTCCATTATGATTAACTGCAATCAATGCTCAAATATAACAACATACTAAAATGATAGATTTCAATACACCGGTTAGAGTTTCATGAAAACTTGATATCAATTTAGCTTGAAATCTCAATAAAAAAAAGTAATTATTGTACATAATATCTCAAGATATCTGTTGAATGCTCAAATGAAAGTAAAAGTGCAAAAATAAGTTACTTGTTGATAGATGACATTGATGATGGTTTTATGGAGCATGGTTGTCATTGCTGGCAAACCATTAAATAGGTAAGAAAGTTTTGTGTAAATTAAATGAGCTTATACTAATTGGTACTCATTAATATCCAATTGGTAAAGAGAAGTTAATTCATAAAGGCAACCGGTGAACACTATAACAGGTGAAGGACAAATTGGTTAATGAAGACAAGTTTCCTATCGGTACATTAGAAAGTATAAAGACAATAGGTATACTAATATTTGTGATTGCACCTCTTAGGTAACATAGGTAAAGGCATAAGTGAAGATACTATCAACTGGTCAGTTTAGTGAACAGGTAAAAGGTAAAGGATATTGAACAATTTTGTTTAATTGGGTAAATTGGTTATGACGGTGGACGATTTAATGAGTCTAGACAACATGAAAAATGTAGTACATTGTTCAAAGATTTGAATAAGTCAGTTATTAGGTAGTTGTGCACAAATTTGTGTATGAATCCAAGGTACATTTTGGCCAATAAAAATGAAGAAATATTTCACATTGGGAATAACAACTTAAAGTTTGTTATGGACGACATGGGATTTCAAGTTTCTATGAGTTAGTTATGGTTGATAAATCTATTTAGGAGGGAAATGATAAACCTAATTAGGTTTACACTTGAAGGTAAACACAATATATAAGGTTATAAGTGAAGAGAGTTATGTTTTTGAGAAGCAGTAAAAGTGTTGTTGAAAAGTAAGATGTTGGACCCCGATTACAAAGCTATTTTAAGAGAAGCTATAGGATTAGAGTCTGAACAAGAACATTTCATCAAGGATCTGATTAGCATACAAGAGCACATATCATAGGTCAATTTGTATTTTTGTATTCCTAATAGTTTCAGCAAGTTAAAACCCCTTAACCGGGTAGTCTCTCACAAGGCTTTATTGTAAATCCCTTAATAGGGAGAACACTTTAATAGTGGGATTAAATCCTTTAACAAGATAGTCTATAATAGGACTATAGATACTTGTAACAAGGTATCTATCACTCCTAATAGGAAGAGTCACCTACAAAGTGACATATTGTAATCTTTTAAAAGATCACTCTTTTCTACTACAGTGAGAAGATTGTGGGTTTCATCCCCACCGTGGTTTTTCCCTCTGATAAAGGGTTTCAATGATAAAAATCAAAGTGTTATGTGTGTGCATGTATTGTTGTTTGATTCATTGCACTTTTACTTTATAGTTACAATTATATTCTTTATAGTTTGGAAGTTTCTTTTGCTTCTATTTAAAGGTATAAGTAAAAGTATAAAAGCCTTATCAGCGTTGATTCCCCCCCTCTCAGTACCTATTATTTCCAACAATTGGTATCAGAGCTCAGACTCTCTAAAGGAAAATTTTTGACAACTTGGGGAGTAGATCTGAGGAGATGGAAATTCATAGGTATGAAAGACAATTGGAGGAAGCCAATGAGATGATTGAGGAGTTGAAGAACACGCTTAAGACTTCATTGGAAAAAAGGAAATAGTTGTCTAAACAAGTGAAAGAAAGTCTAGATAACATTGATGAACTATATGAAGGAAGTGTTAACTCTGAAGAAGCTGAGGCTGCAATAGCAGATCTGATGGAAAAGAATAAGATCCTGACTGAAGAAGCAACCAAGATGAAAATAGAACAAGAAATTCAATCCATAAGGATGTGTGAAGTGCTTGAAGGAATGAGAGGTGCTGAAAATGAAAAAAGGACTGTTGAAAGGTTGACACATGAGAACCATGCACTAAGTGACCTCAGTGATGAAAACTTACAAATGTGTACTGAAAATGAAATAATGAGATAGGAGAATGAATAACTAAAATAAGAATTGAAGATTGGGAGAGAGAAAAATGAAAAAATTAATAAATATGAACAAAGCATACAAAATATCGATGAGAAATTAAAGAATCAAAGGTGACCTAGAAATACTTCTAGCCTACAATATACTGGTGACAAAAAATTGGAAAAAGGAGAATCATCCAAGTCTGGTGCTCAAAAAAAATCAAATATTTGTAAGGTTTATACTAGTCCACAAGGTAAGAATCCTACTAAACCCACTTGCTATAATTGTGGAAATCCTAGACACACTGCTAATGTATGTAGAAGAAAACTGGTGAATGTTCCAAGAACTACTCATTTTGATAGTTATTGTTACAATTGTAATAAGTATGGTCATCAAGATTATGAGTGTAGTTCAAGAACCAGTAGTAGATCATTTGAAGGGAGTTTTAATGGATACTTTTACTCATGCAACAAATTTGGACACAAGGCAGAACATTGCAAATCAACAATACCTAACAAATCGGTGAGTGTTCTAAGAAGAGAAGGAAATATGAATGTCACATGCGCTATTTGTGGGAACTATGGACATATAACTATGAGTTTTCGATTAAGGAATTCTAGAGGTAATGCTGGACCTTGGAGGACAACATGTATGACATTATTTTGTTGTCACAAGGTTAGACATATTGCAAGATATTGTAGGTACGAGAACCAGTCACCAAGTAATGAAGATAGGAAAGGTAAAAAGATGGTAAATGTTGAAGAAGTGAGGAATGAGATGAAAAAGGTATGGGTGAAGAAGGAAGAAATAAAAGAAGATGCCAATGCATCAACATGTAACCCATCATCCTCTAGCTCAGGGGATTCATCCTCAAACTAAGAAAGTAATTTTTGCTTAGGGATTGAATTTCATTATTATATCTAACTAGTCCCTTATAATGATGAGCGGTAATATCTATTTACATAGTGAGATGCATTGATGCTAATTCTGATAAATTACATATAGTTGAGTTATTATGAATCATTTATTTTATCATTTGCAAAAAGTTATGTACAATGCTACATTTATCTTTAATTGGTGGAAGTTGTAATTGGTAGAGTGATATCAGCGAACTGCATTAAATGTCTTGTACCAACTAGTCGTTGGACAATTTTTTGGTCAAATAAATTATAGGCCAACCTATTCATTATTCAATTTGCATTTCAAAGAGAATTTATAGGAGAAGAGTGTGATTTCATATTGTGATTGACTGTGCAAACTATTTGAGCTGATTACTTACAGGAAATTAAATTGTGAATCTAAAATCCCTAACTAAAATATTGAGCAGAGCGGTGGTCAATTGTGAAGGAATTTGGTGTGCTCAAGTTACAAAGTAGGAAATCTATTGGATTACCATGGAATCAATGATTTATACACCTAAATGATCAAGATAACAAAGGAGGAAGAACCAAGACACAAGCTACACCCATTGAAGGCATTGAAAGTTGACAAAAATGATGCCCTATCCCTGATTCCACCCCTTGTTCTATTGATTGAAGACGTAAGAAATTTTTTTCATTGAAATATTTTTGAGTTAGGAAATGAACAGATACAAAAGGAATATTTGGAAATGTGTGACAATGGAGAACTTAAGGATGAGTTTAAACATCTTGAAATGAAGGGTTTGACACACATTTTGGACTTACCTGAAATATTTATGGAGGAGTGGATTTGATATGTCTTATGTTATTTTCACGATCAATTCATATGGATGGAGAAATTGATCAAGATCACCAAGGAGCTAATTCATCTCATCACATGTTTCTCAGCAGATGGGGAACCATGTACCCTAAGGAAAATATCCATGAAAAATGGTTGAATAACTCACTAAGTCAAAGCAAGATCATAGAGAAATGATGATAGATGACATTGAAGATCAAGAGGTTCAATTTGCAGAAATGATTGTTGGTTATAAGGTCTACTAGTCGAGTCGGTTGAATAGTGTGCCCTATGGAGCTATTCACGCTATTTACCGGATAGTGAAGGAAGGAACCAATTATGTCCTAACTGAGATGGTGAGAACACAAATTTTGGAAAAACTAAAGAGGATTCAGACTAGCAAGAAGAAATCACTAAATTTTGGATCAATTTTGGTATGTATGTTCTTCTATGTTTAGAATTTCTTCCCTGGAAAAGGAGTGGTAACATGGAAAATAGATAGAATGGATTTATACCAAATCAATGAGTGCATAGGTGAGCTAGGTGATAACCTAAATTTTTTTATGTTGGGACATTTTAAGGAATTTTAAGACAAAATGCACAAAAGGTATAGAATTCCACCACATATTGTAGAGAAGTATAGAGATACCATTTGCTTTCTAGTTGATATTGACACTTGCAAGATACAAGCAATAGAACCCAAAACTTCATGGATACCTGAGATGGGATATAAAACTGATGAAAAATGTTACCTGTGAACATTGAATCATTATTTAAACTACCGATCAACAAGAAAGAAAAGAAGTATGGAACTTTTGAGGAAGCCTATGACAGAATCACCTTGCAACTCAAAAAGCCAATAATAGAGAGAAAAGAAAATAAGATCATAAGTTAGTTGGAAGAGAAGTTTGTAACTGGTGAAGGTAGCAGTTCCACAAGTGAAAGACATAATAACATTCTAGATGCTTATGCTAAGAGGAAAAGGAAGCAAGTAGAAACTCAAAGTAAGACTCCAGAATTACCATCGATTGAAGAGTCCAACATGGAAAAGATTGATGAAGTTAAATATTTTGACCCTAAGCTACTCAAGGAATCTCAACCTATGAAGACAATAACATATGTAAAGAGAAAAAATTGAGGACAAACAAAGGCCTCTCCTAGCAAGAAGAAGAAGACGTAGATAGTGAGAAAATTGATTCAGAGAAGGAGATCACTGACATGGGGAAGTATGGAAATACAAAATTCAATATTCCTAAGAGTGCTACTGAAGTTGAAAATGCAATAAGAGAACATGTAATGATAGGTAATATCGATAAATTTAAATTCTCTAATTTATCTGATGAAGAAAAGAAAACAATTTAAGATGTTATTGTATTTCACTTTCACAAATTCATTGTTAGGAACCTGTGTGTTCCTTCTGTTTATTTTGTTAGTGTAGTGTTGTTGGACGCATATGCTTTGTAAGTCATCCCATGAGTATATTTTATTATCCCACATGCATAGGTAGTATTACTTTTCTAGATCGTACTTAGTATATAATAGTAGGTTGAGGCCTTTGATGGACACCGACGAATTTATTGTATTGAGCTTGCTCAAAGGAAGTTACTCCCTTGAAGTGGCCTGCAATTAATAGATTCATTCTGAGTTCTTCTATTTCTCTATATTCTATTATTTCATGCATTCTCACCATATTTCTGTAAGGAGGTTCCTCTCATCTGGTATCAGAGCACTTTCTTGGGCTCGTTGGGTAGAAATTACGTTAAATTTTTTTCCGTCGTGGTCTTCAGGAGAAAAAATCATGGAGGAGGAACTTGCATCCCTCAAAACCAAACTTCAAGATTTGGATGACAAAATTATTGGTCTCAACCTTCAGCATTCAGCCATGAACCGAAACCATTCTGGAGACGATGGGTTCTCTTCTGGCAATTTTCATGGATCAAAGCTTGATTTTCCGCACTTCGATGGTACTGATGCAACTGGATGGATTTATAGGGCAGAGTAGTATTTTAGCTTGCATAATACTTTGGATAACAACAAAGTCCCGCTTGCATCTTTTCATTTGGAACATGAAGCTCTTTAATGGTTCCGTTGATACATCAAGGCTAATGTAGACCCAACATGGATAGAATTGTGCACACTCCTTTTGGAGCACTTTGGCCCTAGTGCTTTTGATGAATTCACAGGAGCACTCACTAAACTATGCCAAATAGGCACTGTAAGAGAATACCAGACAGAGTTTGAAAAATTAGCTAATTACACAGAGGGATTGTCTGATGAATTCTTTCGCAATTGTTTTGTCAATGGTCTGAAGGATGCACTTCGCTTGGAAGTCAAAATTTTCTAACCCACTACAATGATGGAAGCCCTTAGGTTGGATAAGTTAGTGGAAGAAAATATTAGTGCTCTATAACATCCCAGATCCAATTTTATTCCATTCAAAAATACGGGCTCTCACAACCCTCAAGTCACGCTAGCTCCCAAAACTACTCCTATCAAGCACTTGTCTAAAATAGAGATGCGGGCCAGGCGAGAAAAAGGGCTTTGTTATAATTATGATGAGAAATGGTCCCAGGGCCATAGATGTGTTCAACAAAAGCTATATCTCTTGGATGTGGATTCTCCACCTGAACAAGAAGAATATGTAGATGCTCATGAAACAGTGGATGATGAGGTTGAGCCTCAACAGCCTGAACCTCCTTCGCTAGAAGCTCAACCAGAGATATATGTCCATGCTTTAGCAAGAATCACTACTCCACAAACCATGCGGGTCTAGGATTTCTTCAATAAGATCCCTCTTACTATACTCATTGATTCTGGTAGCACTCATAACTTCATTGACCCCCGACTAGCCAAACAGGCTGATTACTTTGTCCATCCCTGCTCTAGCTTTGAAGTCATGATTGCCAATGGGGGCACTTTACCTTGCAAAGGGAAATGTTGCAATGTGCATTTCTCTATTGGAGATTATAACATGTGCTCTGACATGTTTTCCTTGCCCTTAGGTGGCTGTGATGTGGTTTTGGGCACCCAATGGTTACGCACTCTTGGCCCCATTCTATGGGATTTTGCTAAACTTTGGATGCAGTTTTCAGCCGATGGGCAACAACACACTTTGAAAGGCTTATAGCCAGGGTCTCTCAGCATCATCAGTTCACATTGTATGGAAAAAATTCTTAAAAAGAATTCACATGGTGTCATCACTCAGCTCCATTCCATTTAGATGCAGCCATCAGTGGTCTCTAGTACTCCTGCAGATCTCCAACAAATTTTGGATAAGTATTCAGGTGTATTTTCTGAACCTGTGGGATTACCCCCTTCTCGCCTAGAGGGCCACCATATTTAGCTCCTTCATGGCAATGTTCTGCCCAACATCAGGCCCTACTGCTACCCATTTCATCAGAAGACTGAAATCGAGATGCTCGTTTGTGACTTACTGAAGCAAGGTATTATTTTCCCTAGTACTAGTTCCTTTTCTTCTCCAGTTCTACTTGTCCACAAAAAAAATGGGTCATGGGGACTCTGCATTGATTTCTAAGCACTTAATCATCTCACTATAAAGGATAAGTTTCCCATTCCAGTTGTTGATGAACTTCTTGATGAGCTTCATGGGGCTCATTTTTTCTCCAAGTTGGATCTTCGTTCTGGGTATCATCAAATTTG
>MU224095.1:471633-488623 GCA_018584345.1 Thuja plicata | reverse complement strand
CATGTTGCTGAGAATGCGTTTGAACAACTAAAATAGGCTATGTGCAGTACACCTGTTCTCGCTATGCCAGATTTTTCCAAGCCCTTCACTATTGAGAGTGATGCTTGCGGCAATGGATTGGGTGTTGATCTCCTTCAAGATGACCATCCTATTACATTCACTAGCAAAGCCCTTTCTGGTAAGAATCTAGCCCTCTCTACTTATGAAAAAGAAATGATGGCCATTTTGCATGCTGTACAGAAGTGGCGGCCATACCTCCTAGGGAGTCATTTTTGTATCAGGACCGATCACCAAAGTCTAAAATACTTCCTCGAACAACAAGTATCCTCCCCTACACAACAGAAATGGGTCAGAAAATTCATGGGGTATGATTATGAGATCACCTACAAGAAGGGTAAGGACAATATTGTGGCATATGCTCTTTCTCGTACATTTGATGATCAAGCTTCCCTTTCATCTATTTCTATGCCAATTCCCAATTGGTTAGTATCTATTCAGCAAGGCTATGTCAGTGAACCTTCTTTATCTCAAATCATTCACTAGCTAGCCAATAATCCTTCTGTTGTACCACATTACTCTTGGGATGGTGCTTCTCTCTGATACAAGGGCCGTCTAGTCCTTCCTCAGAACCTAGATCTATAACAGGCTATTGTTTATGAACTCCATGCTTCTCCTTCGACAGGGCACTCAGGATTCCTCAAAACTTATGAGTGGGCAAGGTGAAACTTGTTTTGGAAAGGAATGAAATAGATGATTCAATATATGGTGGCTGAATGTGATACCTACCAATGCCATAAGGGTGAAACAACCCTCCTTCCTGGCTTGCTAGAACCATTGCCCATCCCTACATGGATTTGGACTGATATTTCTATGGATTTCATTGAAGGGCTTCCTAAATCAGGTGGAAAGACAGTGATCTTGGTTGTGGTTGATCGTCTCTCTAAATATAGTCATTTTTGTGCCCTCAGCCACCCCTATACTACCTCCTCAGTTGCACAAATCTTCATGGACCAGATCTTCCGTCTTCATGGCTTCCCTTCTTCCATTGTCTTAGATCATGATGCAACTTTTACCATTCATTTTTGGACTGAACTATTTCAGCAAACTGGCACCAAACTGAAGATGAGTTTGGGCTATCACCCACAAACTGGTGGTTAGACTAAAATTGTCAACAAATGCTTGGAAACTTATCTTCGCTACTTCACTTCCGAACAAAAACATCAGTGGGCCAAGTGGCTTCCTTTAGCTGAATGGTGGTACAATACCTCTTACCATACTGCCTCTAAAATGACTCCATATGAAGTAGTCTATGGTTAGGCACCTCCAGTGCTCCTTCCCTACACTCCTAGCAGCTCACCAGTCCAGGCAGTTGACATAGTTTTCCGCACCAGGGATCAGATTCTTCGCACCTTATAGGATAATCTTCACATGGCCCATAATTGAATGAAACAGAAAGCAGATCAACACCATTCTGAGCGCTCATTTCAAGTTGGGGATATGGTTTTTCTTCATCTACAGCCATACAAACAATCCTCCCTGAAGCTTAAAGGGCATCATAAGTTGGCCCCAAAATTTTATGGGCCCTATAAGGTTCTGCAGAAGGTTGGTTCAGTTGCTTATAAACTGGAACTTCGTCCTTCTTCCCGCATTCATCCAGTATTTCATGTTTCTTGTCTAAAGCAAGTTCTTGGTACCAACATTAGAGCACAAACTGCTCTCCCTGAAATGGATAAGGAAGGATCCATTATCTTGGAGCCGGAGGCAATCCTTGACCAGCGCACTCGTCATCTTTGATCTCGCTCCATCTCTGAGGTCTTGATTCAGTGGCACGAAATGCAACCAGAGGATGCTACCTGGGAACCCCTTCTTCAGATTCAACAATAATTTCCACACCTTAAGCTTTGAGGACAAAGCTTTTTTATAAGAGAGAGGGGATGTTAGGAACCTGTGTGTTCCTTCTGTTTATTTTGTTAGTGTAGTGTTGTTGGACGCATATGCTTTGTAAGTAATCCCATGAGTATATTTTATCATCCCACATGCATAGGTAGTATTAATTTTCTAGATCGTACTTAGTATATAAGAGTAGGTTGAGGCCTTTGATGGACACCGACGAATTTATTGTATTGAGCTTTCTCAAAGGAGGTTAGCCCCTCAAAGTGGCCCGCGATCAATAGATTCATTCTGAGTTCTGCTATTGTTCTATATTCTTTTATTTCATGCATTCTCACCATATTGCTATAAGGAGGTTCCTCTCATTCATTAGAACACCTAGTCAAATAAAAAATCATATTGTTGATTAACTATATGAAACAATCAAGGTTAGATGGGAGTTTGCAATTGAAACTGAAAAGGAAATAAGAGAATTGACACTTCTCTATACTATGACACATTTGACTATAAAGGAAGTATATGAAGCACTTGAAAAATATAAAGTCAGATTCAACATGGATCAATCGCAGGTAACAAACATAATAGGTACATCTCAAGTAGATGATACTTTTACTTTAAAATAATTAACAGGAGATGTATTAGGTAGCATTCCAAATATGGTTACTCAAATTGAACTAACAAAATATTTAGTTGATGATGTTGAAGATATCACTGGAAATCCAAACTCTCCTATGGTTGGAGATGAAGCTAAAGATATACCACTTCAGTCTCTACTAGATGTTAACCCTATTGAGAGAAATGATGATGTAGTTGATATTGAACCAAACAAGTTTGATGAGAGAAAAATGAGGAAGGAAAAGGAACTGGTGATTGAGACCTTAGATTAAACAAAGGACACAACATAATAGGTAAAGGATATAGAACAAGGTGAAGAAAATAAAGAAAAAAAAGATGAGCAACAACAAGAACAAGAATAAGACAAAGAGACAAACAAGAAAAAAAGTAACACTAGTATAGGTGAGAAAAGTACTAAAGATGGAGTTGAGACACCAAAGGATAATACCACTAGTACTTCACAAACTAACACAGAGGATACCGGTGAGAAGAAGGAAAGGAAGAGAATGGAAGAAGATGAAAAGGATGATGGAGAATAAGAAGAGGAAGAAGATGATCCATAATTTTATATTTTGAAGAAATATGTTAATAAGTTAAAGACAAAGGAACATATACTAATGTCAAGTAAACTGGTTGAAAAGGCCGAGAAGAACAAAATAAAGTATAAGAAGTTCAAGAAGAAAATAATAAGAAAAGAAGATGCTATACTTGTTGATCTAGTTCCTAATGTATAACTTGGTGAAGAAGCATCTATGATTGATCTACTAAAAACCTTAGTAGATGCAATCGCTAGTCTAGATCATGACATGGAAGAGGAAATGATAAAACGAGCATAGAAGAGATTGGAAAAGGAGATGATGGAGAAGCTACCGCAAAATATTTGTCTTGAGAAATTTTTACTGTATAAACTAGTCTAGAAACTCAAGGAATCATTACTTGAGGTTGGAAAAATCTTTAACAGAACATCTATTCTAACCAATTTCACTGCAGAGATCAAGTCAAAGAAGAAAGAGCTGGAAATAGAGTTGGTTACACTGGTCAACCAATTGGACCCATTGAAAAATTCCATGATGGATCATAATGAAAAACTAAAAGAGTTCATACACAAGGAAATGGAACTCAAGGAAGAGGAAGATAAGATAAGAATGACTT
This sequence comes from Thuja plicata, assembly GCA_018584345.1. Taxonomy (NCBI): domain Eukaryota; kingdom Viridiplantae; phylum Streptophyta; class Pinopsida; order Cupressales; family Cupressaceae; genus Thuja; species Thuja plicata. The sequence continues at coordinate 484,966 of MU224095.1, read as the reverse complement.
TGCTGTAATTACAAGGATTTCTGACTCCACACATGGACATTATCCAAGCATATCTTAAGAATTCTGAAGTATTGATAGGTACTTCAGATATGATTACAATTGATATTATGGAGTATCTGGCTTCAGGCATAAATGGTCATCACATTGCCTTAACAACACTAAAGGATTCATGGGAGCATTCACTTGCAAGTGCAAAGGTACATTTCAAGACTATTTTTGACAAAGTGTAAGGTATGAACACCCTTGTATATAGAATTTTTTTATCATAGTCTTTGGCATTGTTGCCAAAAAGTGGGAGTATATAGTTGATCAAAAAGGGGAATATATATAAGTATATAGTATTTGGTACTACGAGGAGTTACAAATTTAGGGGAAGTATGCAATTAGACATGGACTATAGGTTGTTTTGAATTTTTTTGAAAAGTTTTTAAATTTTGATAAGTTTTTTCCATCAATGACAAAGGGGGAGAATGTTGATTGCAGAATGTTGATAGATGACATTGATGATGATTTTATGGAGTATGGTTTTCATTTCTGGAAAACCATTACATATGTAATAAATTTTTGTGTAAAGTAAATGAAGTTATACCAATCAGTACTTAGTAATATCTAATTGGTAAAGAGAAGTTAAATCAGAAAGGTAACCGGTGAACAATAAATAGGTGAAGGACATATCAGTTAAGGAAGACAAGTATGCTATCGGTACATTGGAAGGTATAAAGACAAAATGTATACTAAGACTTGTGACTGCGTATCTTAGGTCACACCGATAAAGGCATAAGTGAAGATATTATCAACTGGTAAAAGCTAAAGGATATTGAACAGTTTTTCTATAATTGGCTAAATCGGTTATGACGGTAAATTATTCAATGAATTTGGACAACATGAAAAATGTAGTACATTTTTTAAAGAGTTTAATAAGTCAACTCTTAGGTAGTAGTGCACAGATTTTTGTATGAATCCAAGTTACATTTTGGCCAATAAAAATGAAGAAATATTTCACATTGGGAATAACAACTTAAAGTTTTCTATGGACGACATGGTAAGGATTTCAAGTTTATTTGAGCTAGTTATGATTGATAATTCTATTTTGGAGGGAAACATAAACCCTAATTAGGTTTATATTTGAAGGTAAACACAATATATAAGGTTAGAAGTGAAGAGATTTATGTTGTTGAGAAGCAATAAAAGTGTTGTTGAAAAGTAAGATCTTGGACAACGATTATAGAGCTATTTCCAGAAACTCTATAGGATTAGAATCTGAATAAGAACAAACAATCAATGATCTAATTAGCATACATGAGTTCATATCATAGGTCAAGTTTTATTCATAATAGTTTCAACAAGTTAAAATCCCTTAATGGGGTAGTCGCTCACAATAATTTATTGTAAATCCCTTAATAAGGTGAACACTGTAATAGTGAGATTAAATCCTTTTAAAAAGGTAGTCTTTAATAGGACTGTAGATACTTCTAAAAAGGTATTAGTTACTCCTAATAGGGTGAGTCACCTAGAAAGTGACATATTGTAAGCTCCTAATGGAGTAATATTTTCTACTGCAGTAAGAAGATTGTGGATTTCATCCCCACCATGGGTTTTCCCTCTGATCAAGGGTTTCAATGATAAAAATTAGAGTGTTATGTGTGTACATGTGTTGTCATTTGATTCATTGCACTTTTAATTTATAGTTACAATTATATGCTTCATAGTTTGGAAGTTTCTTTTGCTACTATTTAAAGGTATACATGAAATTCCAAAAGTTTTATCAGTACTAATTCACCCCCCTCACAGTACCTATTATTTCCAACACCCTCTATATAAATTTAGAGAAATAGACTTTGCATACTTCAATGGTAGGAATAGTGTCACATCACCAATTTCCATGTATCCATTGGTTGGTACTCAACCAATAGTAATAATCGCTATCAAATAGATATTGACCTTGAAATCTTAAATATAAAACTATTACCTTGTTAAAGGATTTACAAAAAGAACTTGTTAGAGTTCACCCGATTAAGGGATTTTTCTTGCTGCAACTATTAGGGAATAACAAGGTTAGTGATCTGGATGTAGCACAAATTTATTGTTAGATCCAATAAGTTATTTGTACTTTGTAACTTCTCTCTAATCTCTTTCTATCTACTTTCTGATCACAACCTCAAATTGAAATCACAAAACCCTAATTTCCCTAAACAACTCTTACAACTTCTCTCAATAAAAACTTTTCAATATGAGCAGTTCCTATATATAAACAACTTCCACCAACATAAAAATGATCTCCAAATTATTTTCTCACGAAATCACCATGTGTCATATTGATAATATTGATGAATAAAATGATTTATCATGACCACATTAGATCAAGATAAGATCTGCAAGTTGTATCTCCAAAGTAGTCAAACACATTTTGACTTCTCCAATGTAACACCTCAAGTCTGACTTCAATTTTTTCATCGATCTCATGAATACCAAAACATTGAATGTATAACCTATATTCCACATCATCATATCATTAGAAATGATTGAACATACTTTAACACTCACTGATTTGTGATATACTGACCAATACTCAAGAACATAAGTGTTCTACCTGTCTTTATGTTTGTGACACTAAAACCTATATCACCGCTCAACCAAATGAGTTGTGGTTGCAACCACATTGCAATTTAAGATGGTTGAAGTTGTATCTATGTTCACTCCTCATAATTACACTTCTACCATGATCGCCAATGATTGTACTCACTTAGTTGCACTATACTAGCTTAGTTTCCATCAATGACATTCAAATTAGTGACTCTTTGAGATTGTTCCTCAATATCCAACAATCTCCCAGCACAATACCAACACTATCTTTAAATGAACTAGACATTGTCCACTTACCAATACCTTATGATAATCCTTTATCCATGCTATCTGATAAGGCTTCAAATGCTTCAACATCGGCAACTTCAGCTTGTCAACCAACTCTTTGAAAGCTAGATTATGTGAACTACCACTGTTAATGATCACTTTGCAACATTTTCCTTGAACTTTGTGTCTTGTCTTGAATAGACATCTTCTTAGAAATATATCTTGTTTTGTCTCTTCATGATATAAGACTCTCCTTTCCATTAGGGCTTCACCATCCTCTGGTTGATTCAAAGATTTAATAGTTTCCTTCTCTACATAAGTATATCTACCCTTATTCTCTTTCATTTTCTCTGAATTACCTTAAGTAAACTCAAAGGCTCAGTGTCCTTATCCACCATACTTGAAACATGTTCCTCTAAAAATATTTTTTCATCCCTTCTATAGCTACTTGATCCACTTCCTGTCTGAAAGTTTTTGTCATTTATTTGGTATGAATTTTCCTCCTTGAACTTTGTCTTTCCTTTTCTTTGATCTAAATAATATCTTCCACCATTTGAGGTTCTTCCTCTTTGAAATCTTCCACCTCTTCCTCTTTGTCTTTGCTGATGTATTTTTTTCAACTTCTCTTCAGCTTTTAGGGCATATTGATAAGATTCCTCTATACTCTGAAATTTCAACAAACTAATCTCATCTTTAATTGATGTCCTCAAACCATTTTTGTACCTTGCAACTCTTTCAACATCATCATCAAAATGACCAGATCTGATATCCAACCTATAAAATTCCTCAGTATATTCCTTCACACTAAGATCCTTTTGCTTTAGATTCTACAACTTTTTAAACAATATTACTTAATAATCAGAAGGTAAAAACTTAGCTTTCAATTTTTTCACCATCCTATCCCATGATCTAATTTTATCCTTACCTCTTATTTGTCTATCAGTTTACAAATGTTCTCGTCATAAAGATGCATGTCCTCTCAACTTTGTGCAAGCATACTTCACTTTATTATCTCCATATGTACCTTCATAATCAAAGTATTTCTCCATCTCTGTGATCCAATCTAGCAATTCATCTGAATCTAATTTTCCATCATAATCAGGTGGATTGAAATATGGTCTTGCATTCACTCTAGTTAGGGCTTTTATGAACCTATCATCTCCTTGTTCAAGTTCAGGTTCAGGTTTCTCTTCACCTCCTTTGGCTACTTCATTATTTTATCCTTCTTCTTCATCACTTACATCCTCAATATGTCAACCTCTTCTATGGGTCGTCTCCATAGATTCTAACCTAGCTGTAATTTGTCTCAACATATCCAACACAACTGGATCTACATCTCTCCTTCCACCTCTAGCATTTCCTCCATGAGTCATCTTACATGAATCCTCTACAATTGTGGGTCAGGTACTCTCTCTGCAACCCCACAAAAAATCAATCTAGGACTTCACAAGCTCAAGAACCTCAAACAGAATTAGAAACTCACTCTGATACCACTTGGTGTATTCAAGGACTGAGGGAACTCAAATAGATCTCTCCAATCATTGCAGAAAGAGCCACATAACATAAACACCAAGTAACAACAAAGAGATATGCAAGATCAATCTTCTTTATTATCATAAAATCATATACAATGGATGTGAAACATGCATCATACATGATAGGCATACAAGCCTGATTACATTTATATTCCTTACAATATCCTTAGCATTCAACAACAAGAAGATAATCTTATAAGAGATTCCCACAAAGAGAAAATCTATAAGCTTATAAGCCTTCACAAACATCAAGTTGACCTAGAAAGATCACATTCCCCAAGAAAAAGAAAATGTATTATAAAATATAGCTCAAGACCCAAATCATCAGAATCTTCTTCCAATGAATGAAATAAGAATCACAATCCCTCAAGTAGGTTAGCCACAAACGTAATATCATCGAGAAATGAGCCGTTAAGCTTCATCAATTGGGAAAATCCTTTGCAAGATTAGAAAAACACAAACTGACCATAAAAAATGAAGAACAATATAGTCCCACCAAGAATATACAAGATCTCATGCGTGAAGTAACCAAATGAAGTGTGAACCTTGGAAAAGGTTCCACATGACGCCATGAACACGTTGTAAGGATTGTAACTGTAAAATATCAAAATTGAATGAACACAAAAAGAAACTTAGAGATTGATCAAACAAGAAAATAGAAAAAAAATGTTTTTGGTTGATGCAAGATTGCTAAGATCCCAAGATGCTCCTGCATCATAATGGTTTGATAAAAATATGTTTACCAAAGGTGAAAAAATGATTACAAAAGTTTGACAAGTGATCACACAAATAAATACAAAAAACAAGGGAGGGAAAATTCATTCTAAGAGATAATGAGTATATGAAATAATCTGACAAATTACCAAAAGGATGAAATGATATAGAATTTTTGGACACAAGGTAGGCTAATGCATTTTTTGACAGTAGGCTTACCAAAAAATATATAAATACATGCACATAGATATAAAATTAAAAATATATATGCATGTGCATACATACATATGTACATGTATGGTACAGGAGAACCCTAGCACTTAGGGTTCCATGAAGGTCCTAGTGGCCTCTATATCTTGTTAGAATAAAGGTTTCATATTGGGCACATCTTTTTAAAACTTAGTTCCAAGATTGACAATTATAAGCCCTTGGTCAACTATTGGTCAACTAGTGTCCCAGACCTTAGTAATAGGTTAAATTATTATTATTTTCTTTTTTTTACATGTTTTGGTCCATTAGGGATCATAACATCTAGTTTGGACCAAGTTTGGTCACTTAGAATGCAAAGTTGCTCTAAAATTGTCAAGCAACGTTTTATAAACTTTTGACAAAAAGTTGTAAATCAACTCCCAAATGGCTAGTTAGTTCAAACATGACATGTAACCATTGGAAGTGCTTAAAAAATCCATTATAGGCGGGTGGTAGGCTAATCTGATGTAATTTTTGGCATTCAATCAATAAAAATAACCATTTTCCTACATTCTCAAGGAAGAGTCAGTTTGTACGGACAAGTACAGAAGCATTTGAGGGAAAGGCTAACTGATTAAGGTAGCCCTATGTATTATATTCCTTTTGAAATTGGTCACATGGTCTAATACTCTTTCCATTGAGAGTTATCTTATTTTTACTCCTCCTACCCTGGATTGTAGGCCCTAAATCAAGGTTTCATTTGTAATGGTGTTTTCTTTTCGATTCCACCATGGGAATCTAATGCCCCTTGGTGGAATTCAATAATTTTCAATGTAATTTAAGAATATGCAAGATGGGTTTTTCAAAGTGAAGGGAGATGGGCTTGCCATGATGCTCTAGGTGTACATGTCCATGTGTGCACCATTCACTAAATTAGGACAGTCTACATAACTTCTGTTTGGGGATTCATCATGATCCCAAAATTGGTGTAGAAGACCCTTATACATGAAATAACATGATAAAAGTATTGTTTTTGGAATTGTATGCAAGGAAGGAGTACTTGTAGTGTAAGTGCAAACCTAATTAGGCCTAATTACAGTAGCACTTTTGTGTGTTTTCCTTTTTTCCTTTCATCTTCATGTTTTGGTACTTAAGTATAATACCTTAGGCCATAAAGGGTATCAGAATCCCTAATTTGTTCAAGGGGTTATGTGGAATTATTTTGTATAAGAGAAACAATCCTTCGAGAAAAGGCTATAAGCCAATAGGAGGGTTTCCAAAGCAACTATGTTCAAAAGGTTGCATGTGTTGAATAGGATCACATAGTCCTTGTCTTAGGGACCTAAATAAGCCACATCCATGAGTGTAGGTCACCCCTAGTCCTTGGAGTCATTTCATGGAGCTTTGTTAATAATTTGATATAAGTGCATTTTAGCCAATCATTGGGAATTGGCGTTCTAGGCTTGGTGGAACCTAGTGAGTAGGTTTCCTTGTGGGTAGTGGGTTGTGATAATGTAGATCCAAGCCATTCCTACACTTGTGATAAGTGTAGGGAACTTTTTCCTCTTAGAGTTGGGGTATTGAAGGATACATTATCCTTTAGAGTCCTTTTGTGGCTTCGGGCTATCCACTCTACATCAAGTGGTATCAGAGAAATGTCTGCTCTTAAGGATGAAGAGATCCCTTCAAGGGTTACAAACATTGAACTAGAAAAGATGATGAGAGAATAGAGGGTAGCGAATACAACCTTAACTAGGAGGCTTAAAGAATTGGAGAGCAAGGTAGAGAGGGGAAAAGAAGACACTTCTATTGGTGAAGAAGGGAGTGAAGAGGAAGATAACACCCCTAATCAGGATGTGAACATTCCTCTAGACCAGAGACCCCTCATAGATGCCTTGAAATCTATGGGAAGAAGAACCATGAAGGAGAAGTTGGATTTACCAACTTTTAATGGGAAGATGAATACAGATTTGATCTTGGACTGGATTGAGGCCTTAACAAGCTTCTTTGAATGTGAGGACATCTCTGAGAAGCAAAGAGTAAAAATGGAAAGATCCAAGTTGAAGGGGGCAGCCCTAACTTGGTGGAACTTCATCCAAATAGAGAGGGTGAATAATGGGAGAAGTATGATTACTTCATGGAATAAGATGATAGCATTGATCAAAGAGACATATGTGCTTGAAGATTATGGGGTGCAACTCCATAGAAGGAAGCAAAAATTAAAGCAAAAAGACATGGATGTAGGCTCATACACCAAGTAGTTCTTGAAACTATGCATGAAGAGAAATGCAACAGAGGATGAGGAAGAAAATTTAGCAAGATACATGAATGGTCTTAAGGTATCCATTCAAGAAGAACTTAGCTTACAATGCCCTACATCAGTAAACAAATGTTACCAAATGGCACTCAAAGTAGAGGAGAAGTGGAAGAGAAAACAAGATTTTGGAAAGGGAAAGATCAATGTTAGTGGAAATAATTTTAGAGGTAGAGGTACCTCTTGGAATAGAGGACAATACAGTGGCAGCAGTACTAGGACCCCTGACCAAGGCCAAGAAGACAAATAAAATGTTGAACCAAATTTCAGAGGGAACTTTAGAGGAAGGAGACCCTTCAATAGAGGGAGAAAAAATATAGGAAGTGGTAATGGACCTCTAAGATGTTACTACTGCAACCAAATTGGACACCATGCAGGGAGATGCCCTAAGAAAAGGAACAACAAAAATTAGGGGGAGAGAAGGACACAACTCATCGAAGAAGATAGACAAGAAGATAATGCCAACCCAAGGGATCTAGAACTAGAGGAAGGAGCATGTCTGATGATGAGGCAAGTCTTTCTTCAAGTACCACAAAACCAAGAACCTCCTCAAAGGAAGAACCTCTTCAGGACAAAGATCAAATACAATGGAAAGGTATGTAATCTTCTGATAGATTTTGGTTCAACTAAAAATTTTGTATCTCTTGAAATGGTTCAAAAGTTAAATCTTCCTAAGAAGTCACACCCCTTCCCCTACCATGTCTCTTGGCTGACCAAAGGTCAAAAAAATTTAGTAACTGAACAAGCATGGGTAGAATTTTCTATTGCAAACTTCAAAGATAAAGTACTTTGTGATGTTGTGGAAATGGATGATTCCCACATCCTTCTAGGAAGGCTTTGGCAATATGATGTAGATGCCACACATCACTGTAGAAAGAACACATACTCTATCACCAAAAATGGGGAAAATTTCACCATGAAGCCCCTGCCTAATCCTAAAGCAGAGAAAGAACCCACTGTCATCACCTTGGGTGAAAAGGAAATGTTGCAAGTATTGAAGGAACCTGAGACTGAAGCCCTTTTCCTAATCTCTAAACCCAAGGATAACATAAGATTTGATGACAAGGCTCCAATACCAAATGAAGTCAAAGAACTGTTAAATAAATATAGTGATGTCACTACTAGTGAATTTCCCACAAGCCTCCCTCCCTTAAGAGATATCAGTCATCAAATAGATCTGATACCCGGATCCTCCTTACCAAATAAAGAACCTTATAAGATGACCCCTATCCAAAATGCAAAGATTGCAAAACAAATCAGTGAGTTGCTTGAAAAAGGACTAATTCAAAAGAGCCTTAGCCCATGTGCTATCCCATTAGTCCTAGCACCCAAGAAAGATGGAAAATGGAGGTTATGTACAGACAGTAGGGCCATCAACAAGATCACCATAAGGTACAAATTTCCCATCCCAAGAATGGAGGACTTACTGGACCAATTTAGAAATGCATGTTACTTCACTAAAATTGACTTAAAATCAGGGTATCACCAAATCATAATAAATCCAGGGGATGAATGGAAGACTGCATTTAAAACAACTGAAGGCCTTTTTGAATGGTTGGTAATGTCATTTGGGCTGAGCAATGCCCCAAGCACATTCATGAGACTCATGAATGAAATTTTTAATGAATTTATTAGAGAATTTGTAGTCATATATCTTGATGACATTTTAATATTTAGTCATAGCAGGGAAGAGCATCTTGACCATGTTGAACAGGTTTTGAGGATACTTCATCAACACAAGTTAGTGATTAACTTGGAAAAGTGCATGTTCATGAAAAATGAACTTGTGTTCCTAGGGTTTGTCATCTCACAAGGTACCCTAAAAATGGATCCTGAGAAGGTTCAAGCAATTATCAATTGGCCTCCACCAAAGAACCAAGGTGATGTTAGAATTTTTCATGGTCTTGCTACTTTTTATAGGAAATTCATAAAAAACTTGAGTCATGTTTGTGCACCTATGTTTGACACTATTAAAGGCGGTAAGAAGGTTAAGTTTACATGGAATAAAGAGGCTAATGATGATTTCCAATACCTCAAGAATAGGGTATCTCAATATCCCATCTTAACTCTTCCTGATTTCAACAAAGTATTTGTTGTGGAGACAGATGCAAGCAATTTGGCAATAGGTGCTGTCCTAAGCCAAGAAGGTAAGGCTAAGGCATTCTTTTTTTAAAAAACTAAATGATACAAAGAAGAAATACTCTACTTATGATTTAGAGTTATATGCCATGGTTCAAGAAGTTAAAAAATGGAGACATTATTTTCTCCCAAAAGAGTTTATAGTTTTTACTGATAACCATGCATTGAGTTTCTTCAATACTCAAGAAAAATTAGGGGTTAGACATGTAAAATGGATGGAACAATTGCAGGCTTACACATTTAACATAAAGCACAAAAAGGGACTAGCCAACAAGGTGGTTGATGCACTAAGCAGAAGGGTTGGATTAATTGAAGAATTTCAACTTCAGAGTGTGGGCATTGACTCACTCCAACACCTATATGTAGGAGATCCAAATTTTGGAGAGGCTTTTGAAGTGTGCAAAAATCTGACAGGCAGGTATCATACTGATTTTTTTGAATTTTTGATTCAGAACAAACTTTTGTTTAAGGGGACTCGGTTATGAATCCTAAAGTGTTCCATGAGAACAAACATAATCAGAGAAAAGCATTGTGGTGGCATGGGAGGTCACTTCAGAATAAACAAGACCACAAAATTGGTAAAGAGAAGTTATTTTTGGCCAAAATTGGCTAAGGATGTCAGAAAATTTGTTGAATCATGTTCCATTTTTCAGCAAGCTAAAGGAGTAACCAAAAACCAAGGTTTTATATCAGCCTTTGCCTATACTCACTAGACCATGGGAGTCCATCTCCATGGATTTTGTAATGGGATTACCAAGGACAAGGCAGGGCTATGATAGCATTTTTGTCATAGTGGACAAATTTAGTAAAATGGTGCATTTTGTTCCTTGTAAGAGCACAAATTATGCTTCAAACATAGCACACTTATTGTTCAAAGAAGTGGTTAGAATCCATGGCCTACCCCAAAAAATAGTTTTTGATAGAGATGTAAAGTTTCAAGATCACTTTTGGAGGACACTTTTCAAGAAGCTAGGCACCAATCTGACCTACAATTCAGCATACCACCCACAAACAAATGGACAAACAGAGGTGGTAAATAGGTCTCTTGGCAATCTCTTAAGGTGCCTCACAAAATAGTACACCCAAAGTTGGGATATGATACTTCCCCAAGAAAATTTTTCCTTTAATGACTCTTTGAATAGGTCCACAGGCAAGACACCTTTCCAAACTGTCTATGGCTTCCATCCTAAGGGTCCTCAAGACTTGATAGACTTACCTTCAGATTTCAGAGTGAGTGCACAAGGTGAGGACCTAGAAAAGATAATCACCAAAGTTCAGGTAGAAGTGAAAGACACCTTGCAAAAGTCCACCATGAAATACAAAGCACATGCAGATAAGAAGAGAAGAGAGATTCATTTCCATATTGGAGATAAGGTATGGGCATACCTAAGAAAAGAGAGAATACCTAAAGGTAGGTATTCAAAACTACACATGAAGAAAGTTGGTCCATGCACCATCCTCAATAAAATGGGTGAAAATGCCTATGAGATATCCCTTCCTCCTACCCTATTGATCTCTCCTATATTTAATATTGCAGATCTAACACCTTATAAATGTGTTTTAGATATGATAAATGTGCAAGATCCACCAATTGAGGAGGATGGAGGAGACTATGTCACAAACCTTCCACAAAGAAAACTAGTGGAGTTGGAAACAATCCTAGAGTCCAAAGTGCTGAAGCAAACAAGGAACTAGAAGTATATACAATACCTGGTCAAGTGGAAAGGACTCCCTAACATTGATGCTACCTGGATGAGAGAGGAACAAATTAAGCAACATGGCATCCCTATTGATTAGTTAACCTCAAGTGGGAACTTGAGTTCAAAACCTAATGGGGAGTATGGTGCAGGAGCACCCTAGCACCTAGGGTTCCATGAAGGTTCTAGTGGCCTCTATATCTTGTTACAATAAAGGTTTCATATTGGGCACATCTTTGTAAGACCTAGTTCCAAGATTGGCAATTATAAGCCCTTGGTCAACTAGTATCCCAAACCTTAGTAATAGGTTAAATTATTATTATTTTCCTTTTTTTTTTTTTAACATTTTTTGGTCCATTAGGGATGATAACATCTAGTTTGGACCAATTTTGGTCACTTAGAATGCAAATTTGCAAAATCTTGCAAAGTTTTTCAAAAGTTGTCAAGCAACTTTTTAGCAACTTTTGACAAAAAGTTGTAAATCAACTCCCAAACGGCTAGTTAGTTCAAACATGAGATGTAAACATTGGGAGTGCCTATAAAATACATTATAGGTAGGTGGTAGGCTAATCTGATGTAATTTTTGGCATTTAATCAATAAAAACAACCATTTTCCTACATTCTCGAGGAACAGTCAGTTTGTAAGGACAAGTGCAGAAGCATTTGAGGGAAAGGCCAACTGATTAAGGTAGCCCTATGTATTAGATTCCTTTTTCACTTGGTCTCATGGTCTAATACTCTGTCCATTGAGAGTTATCTTATTTTTACTCCTCCTACCCTGGATTGTAGGCCCTAAATCAGGGTTTCATTTATAATTGTGTTTTCTTTTCGATTCCACCATGGGAATCTAATGCCCCTTGGTGGAATTCAAGAATTGTCAATGTAATTTAAGAATATGCAGGATGGGTTTGTCAAAGTGCAGGGAGATGGGCTTGCCATGATGCCCTAGGTGTACATGTCCATGTGTGCACCATTCACTAAATTAGGACAATCTACATAACTTCTATTTGGGGTTTCATCAAGACCCCACAATCGGTGTAAAAGACCCTTATACATGCTCTCACATGATCCAAGAATTTTTTAGGGAATTGGATGCAAGGAAGGAGTACTTGTAGAGTAAGTGCAGACCTAATTAGGCCTAATTATAGTAGCACTTTTGTGTCTTTTCCTATTTTCCTTTCATCTTCATGTTTTGGTTCTTAAGTCTAATACCTTAGGCAATAAAGGGTATTAGAATCCCTAATTTTTTCAAGGGGTTATGTGGAAGTATTTTGTATAAGAGAAAAAATCCTTCGAGAAAAGGCTACAAGCCAATAGGAGTCTTTCCAAAGCAACCATGTTCAAAAGGTTGCATGTGTTGAGTAGGATCCTAGAATCCTTGTCTTAGGGACCTAAATTGTCAACATCCATGAGTGTAGGTCACCTCTGGTCCTTGGAGTCATTTCATGGGGCTTTGTTAATAATTTGATATAAGTGCATTTTATCCAATCATTGGGAATTGGTGTTCTAGGCTTGGTGGAACCTAGTGAGTAGGTTGCCCTATAGGTAGTGGGTTGTGATAACCTAGATCCAAGCCATTCCTGCACTTTTGATAAGTGTAGGGCACTTTTGCCTCTTGGAGTTGGGGTATTGAAGGATACGTTGTCCTTTAGAGTCCTTTTGTGGATTTTGGTTGTCCACTCTGCATCAGTGTACAATACATACATACGTACGTACATACATACATACATACATACGTATACACACACAAATATAGAGATATACACACACATATGTATATATATATGTATACATATAGATGTATATATATATGTATATATATATATATATATGTATATGCATATATATATATGTATATATATATGTATATATGTATATATATATGTATATATGTA
>MU224095.1:453828-471108 GCA_018584345.1 Thuja plicata | reverse complement strand
GTGTGTGTGAATATTGGGATCAAGGGTTTCAATATAATTGTTTATGGGTTTCCATTAGGATGTCAAATATCCTGTAAAGGGTATCAAAAACTGAAAAAAATGAACATGAAGGAAACAATACAAAAAAACATTAGGTAAAGTTCATAAATATGTAAGGATGTGAACCTTCATATTGTGTGTATGGATGTGAAATAAAAATGAACATGAAGGAAATAGTAGAAAGTATATATACCTGGAATTGTATTAAACATCAATGATAATATATAAATACTAAAAAAGTTAAAATGAATTGAACCTCAAGGAATCAATACAATGAATATTAGCTGAAGTCTATAAATTTTTAAGGACGTGAATCAATATGAAAGGGTTTAAGGGTTCCATTTCACATAAGGGTTTGTACATTTCACCAACTCTTCAAACACCTGCAAAGGAAATTACAACTTTTAATGCTATTCTAATTATTAAATAGAAAGATGTGAGTGAAGAAAGTAAATATAAAATATCGACATAATTGAGAACCAAAAAATAGTCAATGTAGTTTAAAAAATAGTGTAGAAAGGAATGAAACGTGGCTTGATCCATGATGAGTCAAGCATATTGAATGGAGTTTTGTTCGAATTAAGAAATGCATAATATGATTTTAAGGAGAGGTTACATGTAGTAAATGCCACTGCATATTGTAGTGTAAGGCGATGTCAAGAAGTAATGACGATGAGGGTGTTGGAAGTAATGGTGATGTGTCACAATGATAAATTGAGATCAATACAATAGTTGAGCTCTTTACATCCCAGGTAGGACTAACAAAAGGAATCTATGAGGGCAATTGTTATCTTAATTTATCGTGCACCACTTAGCCTGAGGTGATAACCACTCCCACATTAAAATCCAAACCCTTAAACCCTAAAGTAACAATAAAATGGAAACCCTTTGTCAATAACAGTGACATTGTAAACCCATAAACATTGAAATCAGAACCCTTAATCCCTAACATTGGAAATGAAATTGGAAACCCTTAATAGTAAAATGAATCCCTAAAATAGATAAATTGAAAATGTTGTACATTGAATTGGAATTGAATTTGTGAATTCTTAAATAGTGAAATTGAACTACTACAACATTAAAATCCAAACCCTCAAAACCTAAAGTAACTATAAATGGAAACCCTTTGGCAGTAACAATGACACTATAAACCCATAAACAATGAAACTGGAAGCCTCAATCCCTAACATTGGAAATGAAATTGGAAACCCTTAACAATAAAATTGAATCCCTAAAATAAATAAATCAAGAATATTGTACATTGAATTAGAAATCGTTGAATATATGAAGCCTTAAACAGTGAAAATGAACCACTCTCATATTAAACTCCAAACCCTTAAACCCTAAAGTAACAGTAAAATAGAAACCCTTTGAGAGTAACAGTGACATTATAAACCCATAAACACTTAAATTGGAACCCTTCATCCCTAATATTCAAAATAAATTTGGAAACCCTTAACAGTCAAATTGTGTTGATATTGTGGTGACTGATCATGTAGTGGGTGTTGATATTGTGTTGACATTGTAAAACCCTAAAATGGCCAATTTTAGAGGTTGCCCTAAAATGTATGTTATAAGCGACTGAGATGCATAATGCATTGTAATGTTGGTGTACTATTTTTTTGGATAATAAAAAAGGTTGGATGACCATGTAGGTGGATGTAGCCTAGGTTTTGGGTTAACCACATTAAATTTGTGTGTTATCTATGTTCAATTTTATCCTCCTTTTGTTTCTACATATAAATGTTTATTCTTATATTGTTTCGGATCTGGAAAACCCTAACAATTGGTATCAAAGCAAGGTTTGTTGCTGTAGATTGACAAGACTTTCAAATTTGAGTGGGAGCAATGGAGGATTCAAAATTCAAGATTGAAAAATTCAATGGCCAAAATTTTTAGTTATGGAAAATGCAGATGGAATATTATCTATATCAAAAGGATCTGTGGAAGCCATTAGAAGGTAAAACCAAGAAACAAGTAAATATGACAGAAGAAGACTGAGAGATCTTGGATAGGAAGGCATTGGGATCTATTCGATTGTGCCTTACACCGTCTATAACATTCAACATATCAAAGGAAAAAATGACCATAGAGATGATGGAGACATTGGCTAAGTTATACGAGAAACCCTCAGCTTTGAATAAGGTATTTCTTATGAAGTGTTTGTTTAATATGAAAATGGGTGAGGGGGGATCTATAGTGAATCATTTAAATGAATTGAATACAATCACCAGTCAATTGTTATCTGTACAAGTTTCATTCGATGAAGGGGTTAGGGATCTCTTAATTTTATGTTCTTTGCTAGAAAGCTAGATTAGCTTGGTTATGGCTTTAAAAAACTCTATCTTTGGTTCAAATACTTTGAAATTTTATGAATTTTTTGGTGTTATCCTAAGCAAGGAAATGTGAAGTAAAATCACAGGTGAAACTTCAACCTCATCATTTTTCGCTTTAAACATGGAGAACAGAGGAAGAACAAGTGAAAGAGGAAAAGGCCCTTCACATGAAAAGTCACAAGGGAAGTCAAAGAAAGGACATTCTCAATCTAAAGGAAATAAATATTGCTAGTACTATGGAAATCCTAGTCACCTGAAGAAAGACTCTAGGTCTCGAAAAAACAAACAAGGAGACAGAAATGAAGATGATAGTAAAGAAGCTAATGTTGCAAGTAATACTTTACAAGATGCTTTAATCTTAAGTTTGGATAATTTTAATGATTCCTGGGTAATTGATTCTGGGGCTTCATTCCATGCTACACCCCATAGAAAATATTTTCAAGATTATGTTCAATGTGATTTTGTATAGGTATATTTGGGTGATGATGAGACCTATCCTATTGTTGGGAAAGGGAAAATAAAGATCAAGTTGCCAAACAGAAATGTCTGGATACTACAGGAGGTAAGGCATGTCCCTAATTTAAGAATAAAATTAATTTCTCTAGGACAAATGGGTAGTGAAGGCTGCATAGTCATGTTTACAGACAATATCTAGAAGGTCACTAAAGGTTCATTAGTAGTAGCTAAAGGTGCGAAGATAGGAACACTAAATCTGTGTACTGGTAACACTAATTCTACCTTAGCTTCTACTGATAATGTTAATGTAGGGAAAGATACTATAGATGTTGCAAGAATAGATTCAAAAATGTGGCACCATAGGCTTGGGCACATGAGTGAGAAAGGGATGAAAATCCTTCACTCTGAAAATCTATCACCAGGACTGAAAAATATCAATTTAGAGTTCTGTGAAAACTCTGTTTATGGTAAACAAAAAAGAGTTATATTTATCATAGTTGGGAAAGAAAAGAAGAGTGAGAATTTAGAGCTAGTGCATTTAGATGTATGGGGACCATCTTAGGTATCACCTCTTGGTGGCTCTCATTATTATGCTATTTTTATAGATGATTCAACCAGAAAAATATGGGTATATTTCCTTAAAAGAAATCTAATGTTTTTGAAACATTTAAGAAATGGAAAGCTTTGGTTGAGAATGAGACAGGAAAGAAGTTAAGTGTCTCAGAAGACAGAAGACAGTTCCAAGAACCCCACAAGAAAATGGTGTGTCAGAAAGAATGAATAGGACAATCATGGAATGTGCAAGGAGCATGAGATTGCATGTTGGACCGCCCCTTCATTTCTGGGTAGATGTTGTAAAAAATGTAGTCTATTTGATATATAAAGGACCTTCAACCCCTTTGGATGGTGGTATTCCAGAGGAAGCATAGACTGGTAAAAAGGTAAATTATTCATTTCTGAAAACTTTTGGTTGTGAAGCTTTTGTCCATGTTGATAAAGAAAATAAAACCAAGCTTGATGCTAAAACTTAAAAATGTACCTTCATTGGATATGGAGTAGATGACTATGGTTATTGGTTATGGGATTTTTAAAATCTTAAAATGATTAGAAAAAGAGATGTTATATTCAATGAGAAGGTCATGTATAAAGAACAATTGCAGGAAAAGAAGCATGAACAAGTCAAACAGGAATATGTGGTGTTGGATGAGACTCCTAAAAATGAAATGCCACTGGTACCTGATGCTCAACATCAATAGGTTATCCCATAAACTCTTGTAAGTGTTAAACATTGTACAAGGTCAAGTAGACCTCCTAAAAGGTTTTGTCTTTCTTTTTATTCCATTTTATTGACTGATTCTGGTGAACCAGAAGAATATTAAGAAACAATAAAGGTGGATGCCAAACAACACTAGAAGCTAGGCATGAAAGAGGAGATGGAATCCTTGTTGAAAAATAAGACTTGGGACTTAGTCCCTTTACCTAAAGGAAAAAGAGCCTTGCCTAGCAAATGGGTTTATAGGCCGAAGGAGGAAAATGGAGGAAAGAAAAGGTATAAGGAAAGACTTGTGGTAAAAGGTTTTGCACAAAAAAAGGGTATAGATTTTGATGAAATATTCTCCCCTATTGTAAAAATGACTTCAATTAGAACTATACTAAGTATTGTGGCTGTAGATGACTTGCATCTTGAACAACTAGATGTCAAAATAGCTTTTCTCCATGGAGATTTGGAGGAGGAAATTTACATGCAACAAACAAAGGGATATGAGGTCAAGGGTAAGGAGAATTTAGTGTGTAGATTAAGGAAGAGTCTCTATGGCCTAAAGAAGACACCCCACCAATGGTATTTAAAATTTGATAGGTTCATGGCTGAATAAGGTTACCATAGATGTAATTCTAATCACTGTGTATATTTTAAGAGATTGGATAATGAGAGTTACATTATCCTGTTACTCTATGTTGATGACATGCTTGTTGCTGGGTCCAATATGCAACAAATAAATGAACTTAAACATAAATTATCAAGGTCATTTTCTATGAAGGATTTGGGTACTGCTAAGCAAATCCTTGGTATGAGGATTACACAGGACAGGAAAAATAGAACCTTGAAATTGTCCCAAAGTGAGTATACAAAGAAGGTGTTGAAAATATTTAATATGTAGGATGCAAAAGCAGTCAGTACACCTCTGGATAGTCACTTCAAATTTACTAAGGAAATGTACCCAAAGGAATAGGAAGAGGTACATAAAATATCTAAAATCCTGTATTCATTAGTTGTTAGCAGTCTAATGTATGCAATGGTATGCACACGTCTAGATATTGCTCATGTAGTGGGAGTTGTCAGCAGGTATATGAGAAATCTGGGTATGGAACATTGGAATGTTTTCAAATGGATTCTTTGATATTTAAGAGGTACTACTACAAAGGCATTATGTTTCACAGGATCCAGTTCTTCTCTGAGTGGATTTGTTGACTTTGATCTGGCAGGAAATATTGATACAAGGAGGATTACTACAAGGTATGTTTTCACTGTAGGGGGTACTGTAGTCAGTTGGATTTCTAGATTGCAAAAGGTTAATTCACTTTCAACCACTAAAGCTGAGTATGTAGATGCTACATAAGCTAGCAAGGAGATGATTTGGTTACAATGTTTTCTGGAGGGATTGGGTCAGAAGCAGGAAGATCGCCCATTGTACAGTGATAGGAAGAGTGTCATTCATCTTGCAAAGAATTCTTCTTTGCATTCAAGGACAAAGCACATACAGATCATGTACCATTTTATAAGGTCTATTTTGGAGGATGGCCAATTACGGCTTGAAAAGATTCACACAAGTGACAATCTTGCAGACATGTTCACAAAGGCAGTCCTCAAGGAGAAGTTGGTTTCTTTCTTAGCTTCTATTGGGATTCTTGACTAATGACTGTGGAGTTAATACACAACAAAGTATTTTATCCAGTGGGAGTTGCACGTACTACATTGTCATCTGGTTTTAGTCTCCAAGTGGGAGATTGTTTGGTGTGGAGCCTGATTAGTCTCCAAGTGGAAAATTATTGATATTGTGGCAACTGATCATGTAGTGGGTGTTGATATTATTGACATTGTAAAACCCTAAAATGGCCATTTTAGAGGTTTCCCTAAAATGAATGTTATAAGCGGTTGAGATGCATAATGCATTGTAATGTTGGTGTACTATTTTGCTGGATAATAAGAAAGGTTGGACGGCTGTGTAGGTGGATGTACCCCAGGTTTTGGGTGAACCACATTAAATATGTGTGTTATCTATGTTCAATTTTATTCTCCTTTTGTTTTTTGCATATAACTATTTTTTCTTATATTGTTCCAGATCTGTCAAACCCTAACAAATTGAAACCCTAAAATAGATAAATTAAGAATTTTGTACATTGAATTGGAAACCATTGAATTTTTTAACCCTTAAATAGTAAAATTGAACCACTTCCACATTAAACTTACAAACCTTAAACTCTAAAGTAACAGGAAAATGAAAATCTCTTGACAGTAACAATGACATTGTAAACCCATAAACACTAAAATTGGAACCATTATTCCCTAACATTGGAAATGAAATTGGAAAAACTTAACAATAAAATTGAATCCCTAAAATAGATAAATTGAAAATGTTGTATAGTGAATTAGAAATTGTTGACTTTGTGAACCCTTAAATAATTAAATTGAACCACTCACACATTGAATTGTAAACCCTTAAACCCTAAAGTAACAATAAAATGGAAACCCTTTGATAGAAGTATTGAAATTGTAAACCCATAAACACTTAAATTGGAACCCTTAATCCCTAACATTGGAATTGCAAGTGGAAACCATTAACATTAAAATTGAAACCCTAAAACATAAATTAAAAATAATGTACATTGAATTGGACAATGTTGAATTTGTGAACCCTTAAATAGTGAAATTGAACCACTCTCACATTGAACTCTAAACCCTTAAACCCTAAAGTAATAGTAAAATGGAAACCCTTTGACAATAATAGTGGCATTGTAAACCCATAAACGTTGAAATTGGAACCCTTAATCCCTAACATTGGAAATAAAAGTGGAAGCCCTTAACAGTAAAATTGAAACCCTAAAATAAATAAATTGAAAATGTTGTATATTGACTTGGAAATATTAAAATTTTGAACCCTTTAATAGTGAAATTGAACCAGTCCCACATTGAACTCCAAACCCTTAAACCCTAAACTAAAAGTAAAATGGAAACTCTTTGACAGTAACCGTGACATTGTAAACCCATAAACACTGAAATTGGAACCCTTCATCCCTAACATGGGAAATTGTGGAAACATTTAACAGTAAAATTGAATCCCTAAAACACTATAGTAACAATAAAAAGAAAACCCTTTAAAATTGAAACCCATATAGTAACAAAAAAGTGAAATTGGAAGCCCATTAATAGTGAAATTGGAAACCATTAAACAATGAAATTGGATACCTCAAACCCAATAATAAAATTTTAAATTAAAGCTTTAAATAATTATAATAAGACCAATAAGCCGAATACCAACAATGATTCTTGAAAATAAAAATAAAATATTAAATTCAAAGGACTAAGAACATGCCAGTAAAGCTAGAACACATGAGTGTGATTCCCTTCTTTACTTATACATGTTTATGAACATAGTAAGTTGTGTTCATAAACACAAATAGTCTAAGAAAATCACAAGAAACACTAAACACAACAACATTCAAGATTAGAGCTAGATAAAATAAAAAATGAATGGAAAAACTAAGATTTGAAAGCTCTTTAGTGACCTTAGTGAGGATAAAATGCTCACCTATTTTGATGTTGAACCAAGAGAATGAGAGGTATAACTCCTCCAACTGGTCTCCATGAAGGGTTGGACAAAAAATTTGGAATGCTATTGTTTCATGTTGAATCTATACCTGTAAAACAATATGGAGAGGAAGTAAATGAAATAAATGGGAAACAATGCAATACATACCCTGAAACAATGCAATACAATCCATACCAGTGATAGGAAACAATGCGAAAAAGCCAATTTCATACCTACAGATACTATGGTATTGCTTGTGAAGAAAAGAGAACGTTCTCATTGGGTGTGGATGTTGTAGAGTCCCTGAACGAATATGTTTTGGTCCCAAAATAGTAGAGTGCTTGACCAAATACATTTTGGTCCCAAAACAATTGAAGTCTCTAGAATTGGTGGGATAGAAAGGAATGAAACATGGCTCGATCCACAAGGATTCAAACATATTGAATGGACTTTTGTTCAAATTAAGCAATGTGTAAGATGATTTTAAGTAGAGGTGACACATAGTAAATGTTGCTAATTGTTGAAGTGTAAGGTGTTGGGAGGAAGTAGTGGCAGTGACGGTGGTGGATTGGGTGGCCATATGGTAGAATAATATGCAACCTCCTTGTCTAGTTCAACCAGTATAGTGGGAAGGTTTTGGGTGTGGGCCTCCGCACGTCCCCGTAGATGCATCGATTTGGCACTAAATAGACACAATGGACAAATAGGATTGGAACCCATGGAAAATCATCGATCCATGAAGATAAATTTTGATTTGGAGTTTCCAACTTAGCGATCTAGGTGGTCAATTAAAAAAATTTGGTCTCGGGTCCACATGGTAGCCTATGTGGACCCTCAAAGTAGGGTGCACATGTCCAGGATCCTCTCCCCTTGTGTGAGTTGTGATGAACTAAAATATTTTTATTTTCAACTTGAAATAAAACATGATTATTTAGATATATAATTTTATTAATAATATTATTATTAATAAATGTTTAATTTATGGAGGAGACGAATGGTTAGCCATAAGTGCATAGGTCAAATTCCTTGCATTACCATTTATTGATTGCACACAAATTAGTGCATTTGACATTCAACATTATGTACAATGAATTTAATTCTTGTCAATTAGCTATTTATATTTGCAATAAATATATTCCATTCTCTTATTTATTTATATTCATGGTTATGTGGAGAACTCACATTTTATAATTAGAATACCAATTATTGATCAAAATAGTATGATGTTTGAGTTGTGGTAAAGATGTATGGAGGTATAATAATAGTATAATAATATTGTAGAAATCACACCACAACATGCAAGGTAGGTGAAAATATATGACAGAACTAGAAATTGCCCTATAATAAAGCAAGTAAAATAGGGATAACAGTAAAGAAAGCAAGGGATTCAGAGTTAGGCAATATAGTGTGTATTGTTACTTGCTACCTATTCAAGCTAGCAAGCAAGTGTAACCACCTAGATTTGGTCTGCTCTGACTATAGACCCTATTTTCCCTAAGTGTGATCATACCCCTAATTATGTCCAGACAACTCTTCAATCGGTTGGCATAATTCATTCAAATCAAATTTAATCTCCTAAGTGATTCATCACTAAATTTTATTAATCACCTTAGCCAATCAAAACCAATCAATTCAATACAAATCAATTCAAATCAATACCTCGCTAAGGTAATTAATTTAAAAGGAATTAAATGGAATCCCTATTATATCTAATCACTTGCAAAAGCCTATCTTCTAGACTAAAATTAATCTAATTAATTCGATATAGTCCTAATTAATTATCTAAAGCAATAAAAAGCATAAATAATTAATTTCCATATTTTTATATGAATATATTAATTATAATTCATTTCATTAATATTCCCCTTAACCCTAGCCTAACCTATCTCACCTACCTTAACCCTGGGTTCAAACCCATCCCAACCTATCCCCCCCATGCTAAGTCTAATCCTAATCTTAATCCTATCCTAACCCACTTCCTAATGATGTCACATTCCTAATCCTGTGATTAGGAATCCAACCCACTTGAGAAAGTCAAATTTCTCAAGCTTGACTCTAAACCCTCACCATGCCTCTTAAATGCTTGCATTTAATGCATATGCCTTCCACCATGCCTCATTAATGCCTTTGGCATTAATGTCTCTTACACCTCATTAATGGTTTTTACACCTCCATTTATGAACCTTGTCTCCTCTCTATCTCCTCATTTCTTCTATAAATAGAATGAGTTTGTTTAGCTCAAATGGCCCTTAAATTTCATAGTTGAAAGCATTGTTATGCTGTTTAGACTACTTGTGAATCCATATTGCATCTTAGATTTAATATTATGCATTGTTATTATCATACTCTTTAGAGCTAATATGCATGTTTCTTTATCATTTAGATTAGTTTTGATTCAAATATTCCATTCTTAGGTTGTATATGTCACTGATTTGTGCATAATCTGAGGGCATGATTATGGCATTCTTCAAACTCCTCCTAGATAGGAAGCAATAGATTGGTTTTAGTGTTTAGCTTCAAACCCTTGATTTTTATGATTTTCTACTAATATAATGATCTATTGAAGTGTCGTGTTGCAGATAACAGGTGCACTAATTCACACACACATTTTTGGCGCCCACCGTGGGGCACAATTTTGGATTTTGCCTCATTTCAAGTTTATTTTTAACTAATTTGTCTTCCCAATTTTCTGGAATAGAGTCATTTTTGGTCCTAAGGGCTCACATCTGGGAGAAAGCATCGCATCATAAAATCTAGGCTCGCATCCTGTATTTCATAAATCACCTCCGGGAATTCCTGGCTCATTTTTGGTACATGCTCACATCTGGTCACACTCTATTATATACGGTAATAGAAGCTCGTATCTAGTATATTGCATCACATCCTAGATTTCTAGGATCGTATCTGGTTAAAAAATTTGCATACTCCATTACCTAACCTCTAACATTTTGATCAGTTGTGGTTTTGATATTTTGAACAACCTAACTTGTGTTTGCAGATTGCTATGAGAGCTGAAAGAGTGGGAAAAAGAATACTGACTTGTGGTTTTTTAGGTTTCCATCCCCTTATCTTGACCTCCATTTCATTTTTGTCTTTCAAACTAAGAACACATTTTCTTCTCATTTGTTAAATTAATTAGATAAGTATGCTCTTTTCCTTTAAAGGAAAATAAAAAAATCAAACATTGATTTAAAACTTGAAAAGAAAATGGAGTAATTGAACAAGGCAAACAAACTCACTGTTTAACTTCATTTTGGAAAAGTAATTGAACAACATAAAGCATTAAAATTTTGTGGGATAACTGAACAAACTCATTGTCTAAATTTTGGAAAATAGTAATTGAACAAGAAAATTACCTAACTTTGGGGAAACTTAACAATCAAACTTTGCTTTCACGTACTATGTTTTCATAAATTAGGAATATCTAAATCAAGCTCAAATAGGTTGAGAGAATAAACATTTGATTGAAGTGTTTTGTGAGAAAAATACATGGACTAGGAGAGTATGCTCTTCTTCTTTTGAAGAATCAGAAATCTAGAAAGCCTATGATCACCAATCCTTTATATGCTTATTTAACAGTAGAGGGCCTGCTAGTTGAGGAAAAAATCTCCTGGGAATGACCCAAGTGAGGACAGGTTTTACGCCAACTCTTCCAACTCACTATAAATAATTTCTTCCTCGTAAGCCAAAGCCTCGGAAGACAGAATCAATTTTGTTCTTGAAATTTTGACATCATTATTTGAAGATGCTTGGGTATGTGTAGAGTGGAGCTGCTTGAATCTTGCTTGTGAGACTACACATATTTGAGTACTCATAGGGCTATACACCTCAATTTTGCCTTCTACAATTCTATGGGAGACGGTTTCGAATGGATTGCCCTATCATAAACAACAAACTTCATAGATGAAACTACCTAATTCATTCCCGAAAGGGTGATAATCCTTGTGCAAGACAAAAATTAATTTCCCCAAGACACTTGTCATATCATTCCCTCACTTGCATTTGGAGTCAGCTAATATGGCATCATGACTAGAGCCATTGCATGTTTGGTGAAGGCCATATTCTGATTAGCATTTGAGTGTGTACCTAAGTCAACGAGCAAGGATTTTCATCCTCTACCTAGAAAATAGGGCATACAGATGTGTCTATTCCCCTAACAATGAAAATCTGTTTGATGTATATGAAAGATCACTAACACAATCAATCATTCAAAACAAGAAACAAAACTCAATCCTTGGGGTACATGTGTTTTGCACACATGGGAACACCTCATAACACAATCTGCAATCAAACAAACTTCCAAAACACATTTTACAAAACTGACAAAATCTGACAAAAACATCAAAAAATTGTATCATGTATTTCCTGGCTTGTATCTGGTATCTTAAATCATATCTGGTATCCTGAATCACATCTGGTCAACACCATGTCACATTTAGGGAGAAAGCACACATCTTGCATTTCTTAGCTCACATCTGGGTCATCAGAGGATCGTATCCTATATTTCCTAGCTTGCATTTAGGATAGTGGGAACTTGTAGATTAGATTCTCAGAAAACATCAGTGGATTTGGATACCCTTTTGGCTCTTTAGTTTGTCCCTATTGTCTTTTCTAGTCTCCCTATGGCTGTGTTAAAACACTTTTTCAAACGTCTACCTTGCATGTCTTGTCAGTTTCTCGCAATCAGTTTCAATATGTGTGTTCTATTCACTTTTCAACACAATTTTATTCCCAACTCACTATCAGGGCATTCTAAACCTTTGACGCTGGAATCATTTACTTCCACCAAAACAAAAAAAACACCTCTACCTAGACACACTCACCTAAACGATTTGAGACTCTACTTGACACTATCGGGAAACTTTAACAAAGTTGAGATACAAATACATGGTTAACATAAGATGCAACACGTACACTTATAAGGAATCAAAAGTACCTCCAATATCACTACTCTTTTAGCAAGGAGAGACATCTCGTGGTTCCCTGTTTGATTTAGACTCTCCAGAAATGGAAAGACCCACTCACGAATGGAGTAAGGCCTTTGAGGAATATGACAATGATAAAAACCAAAAAACATGAAGATAGTGATGAGGAATAAGAACCACACTTTGAATGTCCTTTGTTTGATTCATGCAGTGAGGAAGACATCACTGAAGAAGACTACAATAAAATTAAACAAAGTAAGAAATTCCAAAAGACGTTGGAAAAGTTGATTAGTGAAGATAAAGAGAAATACTTTCTCCATCTAGCATCGATTGGCATAAAATTACCTAAGGATTATGATGTTGAACAACTAAAATAAAAGGAGGTGTTGACTCCTATATCTATCCTCACTAAACAACTGACCTTGATGCAAACTGAGATTGCAACTCTCAAATAGGAGAAGGCTAAACCTAAGATGAAATACTCTTTGGAATCCATTTGTTCATTTCCTTTCGATAAAAGTATTAATATGGTTCCATTTCCTCCCAACATGGCAAGACTGAAATATGATAGATATATGGGAGAGACTGACCCACATGACCACATAAGAGAATTCTATGCTCTGAGCATAGAATACATGCACAAACCTACATACCTCATGAGGCTCTTTCCAGGAAGCCTAGGAGGTAACACCATGGAGTGGCTCTCAAAACTTACAACTAAGGTAAAAAAATTTAAGGAGTTAATTCAACAATTTATCCAACATTACTCCTATAATATACAACATGATGTGACTATGATGGATCTGTGCAACACTAAACAAAATATTGACAAATTCTTTACACACTTTCTAAAAAGGTGAAGGAAAATCTTTGCACGGTATTCAAGAGCTATTCCCAAATCTGAGAAAATGGAAATCTTTGTTAATAACTTGGTACCTGAGTTGAACTACGTATTGAAAATGCAAGACTCCCCTAGCTTTGACAGGGTGATCAAGAATTCCATCTGTATCAAAGAAGTCATGGTTAAAAAGGGAGAAATCACTCTTCAATGTGAAAAAGAATCTACCAACTCCAACAAAAAACCAAAATGGTGGAAACAAAACAAAAATGTTGTCAATGATGGAGTAGTAGATGCATCCAATGTTAATCCTAAACCTAAGGTGTTCAACCTAACAAATATCATGCAAGGAAGTAAAGATATCAAGGTAACAACCTCCATACCTAAAGAAAACAACAAGAATAATAGAGGTCGGCCATGAACTTCCAAGCCTCAAAGAAAATTCACTCCTTTAGGAGAGCCTCTTGAAACTATTTTGAAGACACTATTAGACAACAAAGTTCTCACAATCTTAGATTCAAAACCATGGGAACCGAAAGTCAAACCAAGGTGGTGGGATGAAAATTCATATTGTGTTTTTCACAAAAATAAAGGACACAAGACTAACAACTGTCTTAAACTCAAACATGTTATCCAAGACCTTATTGAAGGAGGCAAGATCAAAGTGGAAGGACACACCACTAATGAAGATCATACAACATTTAACAAGCCATCCCCTAATTACGAGAAATGGGAAGCATCCAAAGGAAAATGAAATGAAGTGAACTATGCCTACTCTAAAAATGATAATGTGATCAACATGCTAGACATTAAAATTGAATCAATAAATGTGGTCACTATTAAAGGTGTTCAAAACACATCTTCCCAATCAAATGCGGTGACCTGAAGTCAAGCACAAGTCACGATCAAAGGACCCAATTCCTCCTCAAAACCAACAACAACTTCCAAAGTACTCATTGTCACTATCCCTAAACTGACAGTGGAAAAACAAATAGTTACTATTCCTACAGCAAAGTACAACCTGGTGGATCAATTTCAATGAACCTCTACTAAAATTTCCATTTTTGAGTTGCTTAAAATCTCCACAATGCATAGGGAAATTCTTGAACAAGCCCTACATGCCGCAAATGTGCCAAAGGACCTTGATATAGACAAATTCCAAGCAATGGTTAATCACACCTTAGCACCACATTACCTCTCTTTTTCAGAAGAGGATTATAAATCATTGACACATCCACATAATAAACCCCTTAATATTGAAGTCCTCATTTATAAATCCCATGTTAGACACATATTGATAGATGGAGGCGCAAGATTGAATATTTGTACCATTAATCTAATGAGGAAGCTGGGTCTTTGAGAATAGACCATTGTCTCTAGAAGCAAAATCACTATCAAATCTTATGATTAGGAAGAAAGATCCTCTAAAGATCTTATCATTCTACCCATCAGAGTCAGGCCGGTTGAAAGGAATGTCATATTTCAAGTTCTAGATCTACCCCTAGCTTACAAAATATTGTTAGGGAGACCATGGATCCATGAAATGCAAGCTGTACCATCTACCTTCCAGCAATGTATCAAGGTCCCACATAATGGGGCATAAGTGACAATTCCTACAAATGCCAATTATACTTGCAACAATATTAAGGTAGGTAGTATGGTTCTGCATAACAAGGAAGCTATGGATGAGATTTCTCCTTAGAATACCAAAGAAATTGTTATGAAAATCTTTGGAAAGACCTTAAAACTTGAAGAAATAGGTATGGGAGAATACAAGCTGGACATGACCCCGTCATTGATAAAACTTCTGGTATCACCGAGATCCTATGGAAAACCTTCCTCATCATTCAGACTTGCTGCATCTTGAATGCCAGAAATCCATAAATAAATTGGCATGGTTAAGGCATCCACATCTTCTTTAGATAACACAGAAGAATAGGCAGTCTTGGCCTGGCTTTACAAGGGAGAACCAAAGGAAGCTGAGGTAAAGCATGTGGAAATATCCTCAGAGAAGTATGGAAAAGGATATGATCTCCTCAAACAAATGGCATATAAAGGAAAAGGACCTTTAGGAAACAAAGGAAAAGGAATCATTGGACCTATACACATGGAATTTAGGGATACTAAAGATAAAATAGGACTAGGTTTCAATAAAAATCTGAAAACCCTACTTCAAGTGATAGTCCAGTTTTTGACAAAGGGAGTGATGAAACATAAGAGACCAAACTAGAACAATGGTCCTATAAAAGATTATTACATGTTGGCACAGAGAATACCAAATATCAAGGAGAGTTCTATGTACCAAGCTTTGAGGTACCACAAGACACTCATATCCCTTTGTTACCACCAACTACTATTCAAGAGGTAGAAGAAACAACATAAGACAATCTAGCAGTATCATTAGTTGCAACAACTACTGAAGACACACCTCAACAATAGGATTTACATCCTAACTGGGGGAAGTTAGTTACAGTTTCACATATCCTTGATTTACCACACTTTTAACTACAAATGGATAATAGGGTACACCAGGTAACTATTGCTGAATTCTTGAACAAGTCAGATGATGATTATGAGTGGGATGAACTATCTGTTGCCATGAAGGACATTAAGATAGATGTAATCCACATGTTTTCAGCTCCATCAACACATAGAGAGCATTCTAATACCACTCCTAACAGTGTTGATATTCCTGAAGTAGAGGAGGAATTCCTTCCCCCACTCATTGATGAATAAACTGGTATTCTCCTAGACTTAGAAGAAATTCAAATGCTACAAGACAGAAGCCTCCTTTTATGGAGAGATGAAGATGAAAGTTCCACTGACGAGTCACTAGAGTTCGGTCTGCATATAACTAACAATGACTTTGATAATGACAATCTAACTCTTATTGATCTAAACATCAAAGAGATTAACTTAACAGAACATGTCATGTCAGTTAATAGTCTTGATGCTGACGTGATCCTGTCCTTCCCAAAATATGACTCCTTTGATAAAATAAAGTTTTTCCATTAGTATTGCAAAAGAAAAACATAACATATATCATCGGTATGGGCACCCATGATAGATAGCCTACTACCTTACCTGACAAGATGACAATGCTTGTCATGAAAATGCTAAGTATAAAATTACCCGACAAACACTGACAAGAGTTGAACCGACGACAAAGCATAAAGGACATCACCGATGGTACAATTTTATGAACATCGCCGATAGAGTAGAAAGGAAAGGAACCCAACAAATAGTTCAATATAGGGACACTGATGAAGCAGAAGCCCACCAGAGAAAAGAATGAAAGAAACCAGACTGACAAACAAAGTAGCCTGAGTATCATAACCGACAGTCGGTTACAAAACCCGTAAATAGTGGATCTGACTTTCCATGTCAGATAAAACATTGTAATTCTATTTATAGAGTTTTAATTTATTTTAAATCATTACTTGAGGGTCAAGCAATTATATTGTAATTGTTTTAAAGCATCCTAATGGATCTAAAACATAACTAACTAAAGATCAAGGTCAAGTTGTAAACCTTGGATCTAGAGTTAACTTGAAAAGCGTGAATCAAGAATGGACCTAGAAACTAGTATATATAGATGTTCAATCATTGTAATAAAATATATTTGAAAAATTATTGTAGCAATGAAGAGCATCTAAGCATCATAAGTGAATTCATGCAAAGTTCAGAAACAGATCATATCAGTTCTCAAGAACACAGACAAGGCTATCGACGAGCAGAGACAACGTATCACTCAATCACTCAAGGTGATTACATATACATTGTAAGATTTATAGGATCTGTTATCAGAAATTAGAGATTGCATATACTATCAGATCAACATTTATAATGTAGTTGCATTCTAACAAGTGCATCACATC
>MU224095.1:400127-415873 GCA_018584345.1 Thuja plicata | reverse complement strand
CTCTATGTCCTCAATTATGAGTTTAGGACACATTCATGACTCCAACCTCACATTTAACAACTAAGCCTAAGAATTTGAAAATACTACTAACAATGGCTATTAATGTGACCTTAGTCCTAATGACTAAATCACTTAGCCTACATTGCAAAGACCTACTAAGGTCCAAAAACAACTAACCTATCTTGACTTAGCTAATTTCAAGTACAAGCCAAAATGAACAAACATGGAGGTTAGCCTAGGTGCTCCTGCACCAAGTAGCCAACAATTTCTCTTGTGTTTGGTGCAAAGAAGTACCTTGCTGTGTAGTGATAAATCTTTGTAGTCCATCACTTTTCTTGCATCAGCATGAATGATCTTATAATTATGTGTAGGCTGATGCAGCCTCCTAGTCATCTTAGTGACCAATAGACAAGGGTCAGACCCCTAGTCTCTTCCTCGGGTACTCGAATGTATCTTTTGGCAATGGCTTTGTTAATATGTCTACTAATTGTTCCTTGGATTGAACATATTCTAGTATAACCTATTTCTCTTGCACTTGTTCTCTTAAGTAATGATACTTGATAGCAATATGCTTTGTCTTAGCATGCATGATAGGGTTCTTTGAGATGTTTATTGCACTTGTATTATCACAATAGATAATTACTAGTTCAAGAATTTTTATATTCATACCTTCCATTAATTGTTTGATCGATGGAATGTTAGATTGATTTGTAGAAGCAACCACATATTCTTCTTCTACAGTGGATTGTGAGATGCATCCTTTCTTCTTACTTATCCATATGACAAGTATGTCACCCAGAAAGAATGTTCCCCTTGTTGTGCTCTTTTTATCATCTATGTTTACATCCCAATCAACATCTGTATAGACTTGAAGCTCAAATTTTCCTTCTCTTTTATACCATAAGCCATAGTCTTTGGTATTCTTTAGATATCTCAGAATTCTTTTTACAATAGTCATGTGTGATTCCTTGGGATTAGCAAAGAATCTTGCAACTATTCCAACTGAATGTGCTATATCTGGTCTAGTATGTACAACATACATTAGTTTTCCAATCATAGATCTATATAGGGTCTGATTTACCTCGGTTTTCTTATCTTCATTTTTCAGCTTGCATCCAGTTTCCATAGGTGTTCCAAATGGCTTGGAGTCCTCCATCTTGAATATCTTGAGAACTTCCTTGATGTATTTGGATTGTGTGATGTATATGGTTACATCCTGTTGAAGAATCTGTAGACCAAGAAAGAACTTGATCTCCCCAAACATTGACATCTCAAACTCTTTTCTCATTTTAGCAAAAAATGATTTGCATAACATATAATTACCTCCAAATATGATATCATCAACAAATATTTCAGCAACCATAATGTTAGCATCAGTATATTCTTTTAAATACAGATTACTGTTATCACTTGTTCTTACAAGTCCAATACTTATGAGATAGGAGTGAAGTCTTTCATACTATTCTCTCGGTGCTTTTTTTAATCCATACCAGGATTTGTGTAGTCTACAAACCATGTTTCTCTTGTTAGGATCAACAAACCCTTCTGGTTATTTAATGTATACCTCTTCTTCTAGTATTCCATTTAGGAATGCATATTTGACATCCATTTGGTATACCTTGAATCCTTTTTAAGTAGCATAATAAAGTAGAATTCTTACTCCTAGCCTAGCAATGGGTGCAATGGTTTCTCCATAGCCAATACCTTCTTCTTGTGCATAACCCTTGCATACTAATCTTGCTTTGTTCCTTGTGACTTCTCCATTCTCATTCATCTTGTTTCTGAATATCCATTTGGTACCAATGACATTCTTGTCATCTAGTCTAGGTACTAATGTCCATGTTCTATTCTTCTCAATTTGTTCTATCTCTTCATTCATAGCACTAACCCATTCTTCATTTTCAAGTGCAGTATTGACATATTTAGGCTCAAAATCACAAATTAAACATCTAGTGTTCAGTTTCTTCTTGTTCTCATTCCAGCCTTTTTGTCTCCTATGATCTGGTTTTGTGGATGGTGTCTTCTGAAATACTTGGTAAGTATCAGTTCATCTCTTTTTTCATCATTCTGATCATTATCTTGACCTTCATTTTGATCTCTATCGCTCGGTGCATCATTTTGAGAAATTTCCTGATTTTTGGTGTTTGCAGCCTGATGCTCGGGTGCATTGTTCTGTCGCTCGGGAGTGATACACTGCTGGTTAGGAAGAGTGTTAGGTTCTTCACTATAGACAAACCTGTTGTAGTCTTCTAGTTCTTTTCTTCTTTCCTCATCATTTTTCTCAGCAAATTCATCTACTTTGACATTTGCACTTTCAATGATTTTGTTAGAAGTTTCGTTAAGACATTTATAAGCCTTATTTTTGGTAGAATAACCTAGAAATATTCCTTCTTCACCTTTGGAGTCAAGCTTTCCATTTCCATCATCTTTTAAAATATAACATTGACTTCCAAAAATTCTGAAGTAACTTACATTGGGTGTGTAACCATACCATAGCTCATAAGGTGTCTTATTGGTGTCTTCTTCAATTGAACTTGGGTTTAATGTGTAGACAATAGTACTAATAGCTTCTCTCCAAAATGTTTGTGTGATTCCTTTCTCAATCATTAGTGTTTTGGCACAATCAACAATGGATCTATTCCTTCTTTCAATAATCCCATTTTGTTGTGGTGTTCTCGGTGTAGAAACTTGTCTTTGAATTTCATGCTCATTACAAAAGTTAGTGAATTCATCAGAAATAAATTCTCCTCCTCTATCTGATCTTAGACATTTTTGTTTCTTTCCACTTTGTTTTTCCACTATAGCTTTATACCATTTAAACATCTTGAATGCTTTTGATTTCTCTTTTAAGAACATAACAGTCATCATTCTAGAATAATCATCTACAAATAGAATGAAGTATCTATCACCATAGTGTCTCTTTGTTCTCATTGGTCAACATAAGTCAGTATAGACTAGCTCTAGAATAGCATTAGATGTGTAGGTCTTTCTCTTGAAATTAGAATTTGTCATTTTACCTTTTTGACAATTCCTACACATGACATGGTTGGGCTTTGATATGCTTGGTAAGCCTCTTACTTTACTTTTATTTCTTATCCTAACCATGTTGTTAAAATTCACATGACATAACCTTTTATGCCACAATCATATGTCTTCATTTCTAGCCATTAAATAAGTGGTATTAATATCATCAAGATAGAATAGGTTACCTTTTGTCTGTTCACCAGTTTTGATCAACCTTCTTGATTCATTAAAGATATTTTCCTTTTTGTTCTGAAATGCAACTCGATGTCCTATATTATTCAGCTGTGAAACACTCAATAGAGTATAGTTAAGTTATTCACCCAATATGCATTTTCACATCTAATCAGATTATTTAACATTATTGTTCCTTTACCTTCAACTGGACAAGGTGAGTCATTACCCATTCTTACTGATCCACCATTATAGTATTCAAAATATTCAAACTTTTCCTTATCTCTAGTCATGTGGTGAGTACAACCACTGTAAATATTCCAGACATCGTTCTTACTAACCTTAGATATGAGTGCAGTTTCAAAATACATTTCCTCTTCATCTGAATCATCCTTCATAGAAACAAATACCACATCAATATCTTTATCATATTTGGTGTCAGTATTCCCAGCATTTTTCTCAGCCAAGTAACAAGCCTTCTTTCCTTTGTCCTTGTAGTACTGGTTATCTCTTCTGTTAGATTGTCGGTTGCTTCGGTAATCTCGGTCATCACCTCTATCAAACTTCTTTTCATAGGATCTGTCATTTCTTCTATCATCTTTTCTTTTGTTATGACATCTAGCAGCAAAGTGTCCAATCTCTTTAAAATTAAAACATACCAATGGTAATTAACCTTTGTATCTACCTTTTCCTCTTTGCAATCGTCTAGCCATTAGTGCTTCAATTTCATCAAGTTCTTGATCATCACTATAACTTTCACTATCATTTCTCATAGTGTGTTTATGACTTGATTTACTTATTTTCAAAGAATATTTGAATGGACACTCAATAGTTGGTGGGACACTATTGTCAAAGTTATTTATCTCAAATGAAATAAGTCTACCAATCAAACTATCTATAGTAACATTGTTATTTTCTACTCCTCTCATTTCTTGTATAGAAGATACTCTAATAGTATAAACAGGCAGTAAGGTTCTAAGAATTTTACTTACCACTATTTCTTCTTCAAGTACACCTCCTACTCCTCGGATAGAATTTAAAACCTCTTTGTTGCAGCTATACCGAGTGATGTTTTCTCCTTCTATCATTCTTAGCTCATTAAAATTTCCTCTTAGGCTTTCTGCTTTAGCTTTCAGCACATTCTTATCTCCTGCATGTACTAGCTTCAATTTGTCCCACATTTTCTTTGCAATGGTGCATTATTTGACATATTTAAATTCAGCATCAGAGAGTGAGGAATAAAGTTCTATCACCATCAAATTGTGTTCATGCTTTTCTCTCAATTGATCAACTGTTGGAGGTCTAGTAGGTAACACAATTTTAGTATCTAAGTATTGAGTGACATCATTTCCAATACCTGATAGGTGGAGTCTTATCCTGCTTTTCCATGATGCAAAGTTATCCTTGTTCAACTTAGGCACATCCCTTTTGCTAACTTATGATCTTTAGCTTGACTCTTTAAAATCCCTTTCTAAGCACACAAGCTCTGATACCAATTGTTAGAATAATTGAGAGAGGGGGGAGAGGGTGAATTAGTGGCCTCAAAAATTAATCCAATAAATCAACCCCAAAATTTATACCACAAATATGAAACCTCTATTTATCTTCAGTCCTACAATATGTATTCCTTGTGTGAATATAACATATATATACTACTTGGTGATTGTACTATTTATCCTTTCCTTAAGCTTTACCGAATAGCAGTCTATCTTTTCTTAACCTTTACCGAAATATAGTAAATAACTTAGTGTTTACCAATCAATCCTATTTTAGTAGTGTGTAAAGCAAAACATCAAAGAAATGAACCATATACACATTTGACACATGGATTTTTAACATGGAAACCATGTTAGGGGAAAGACCACCTAGGACTGGTAACCCAAAATTTTCACTCTTCTTAAGTGAGCTCGGTGAAGAGCCAACCCTATTAAAGGTTACAAACACACTATTAAGTGCCACCTTGTTAGAGGATTTATCATTAACTATTTATGACTTGACCTAGCATTCACTATGCTGTCAACATGAAAACCTTTTGCTACTCCTTGGGATGTATCTCAATATATATAAAGGATGGTTAAATCCTACTCTGTTAAGAGATTTTCTGAATCAATGGTTAAACTGAAACAATATATGATTTGTTCATAAATACAACTTAATCTTGTAGATTTTTAGATCTATTGTAAGCTAATAATACCTCTTCTGATGAATGTTTTCTTCAATTCCTTTTCTCCACTTCTTTCTGCTCAGTGAATGTTGTTAATTCTTTGTTGCTCGGTGTCTAGAAAATTCTTAGCTCTGTTCTTCAGCTTGTATGATCATATCTGTATGAAGACTTCTTATCTTCACCAGAATTCTCTTCAGAATTCCTCTCTTTGACAATGAATTTCTTGTCTCTTTATATAGACATGATTTTTCCATTTCTCATCCTTCTTGTTTTCTTCATTGATTAATTCTTGATCCGTAAAGCTCATCATGCTTTCTTTAGTTTTAATCTGTAAAACTCTCCTTGTTTTCTGGAATAAAACATCCTTTAAATTTCCTTCTTATCTTTAACTTTTAACTGATCAATGAAAACAAAGAAAATAATCAGTTAACTCTATAATTATCTCTACCAGCTAAGTTGTTTTGTCATATCCTAACTTCAGTTCCCATCAGTCAACACTTTAGTTGTGTTCGGTGACTACTGCAGATAGCTCGTACATCAACTTTAGTTCTGTTCGGTGACAACTGCAGTTAGCTCGATAATGCTTTCCTGGGCATCACTTTCTTGGGTAACACTGTCCATCAGGTAACACTATGAACTTCTGTGCTTGGGGTTCACTATCCATCGAGGTTTACTGTCACTCGGTGTACATGATTACCGATGACAAAAACTCTGTCTCTTCATATCTTTAAGTATTGTGACAATATGTGTATGAGAAATCATACCATATCAAGTTGACATCAATGACAATACAATACATTAACTAATTTAATGTCTTGCATTTACTTTCTACATCTCGTTGATCATCAACTTTGTCATCTTCAAAAATTCAATCAGTTATAGTTCATCATGACCTATTTTTGGCCTTAACATATTTTCTCTTAATAAATTACCCAAACTATGCCATAGTAGCCTTTCTCTTGCCTATTATCAATGTGTTATGTGCTAGTAATCTTTGTATCATGTATGATTTACCAATTTTGGTCTCTCTTTATTCCACTTATCTTGAATAATTATGGATCATGTAACTATTTTAATCTTCCATTTTCCTTTAAGATACAAGATGAAGTGTACCACTTGCAATAAAAATCCAAGAACATTAAATAATTGTGAGGACTAGATGTATGTGTCTTTACTTGATCCTTGTAGGTGATTCCTATAGTTAGGATCTAAACATTAAACATTGTGTTCTTGTCACTTCATGTGTTTTATTCTCTTTTCTAATAATTAAAGGTTTGTGGTGCATTTGTATCTATTTCTAAGAGGGTGATAGATCCCTAAATTTGAAGAGTTTAAAGTTTTCTAAAAGCTTTCTAGAGAGGGTTTAAAGTGTTTCAAAATATCTACTTTCACACATCAACCCCTAGCCTAGCTCCCACTTTAAGAAAATATTTCATTTCTATTTTCAAACCAATTGGAATGAAGAGCCAACTTATAAAATCTTGAAGGTTGTTTCACAAGGTACAATGGGTCCCATACATGTAAAACTTCTCAATTTCCCTTATTAGGCATGAAGCTCTTAGGGATCAACAACAGTTTCTGGCACACCCGATGATAGCCTTTTTGGATTCTCATTACGAAAGATTCAAAGTATTGTTTAATATTTTGTGTTTAAAATAAACAATTAGAGAACCTATTGAATTTTCATGCACATATAGATCAACCCAAATCAAAGCATGGACTATAGATATCAATTTCCCTTTTTTTTGGTCACTATTTAATATCCTCCTTCTGAAAGCTTTAACTATTCAAGTGTTCAAGAGATAATATATACAAATTTCAATGCAAAATCGAGGAAATCAAAGAAGAAAAATAAAGGCACCATGACACAATATTCTAGGATCTTTAAATGTAGTTCCAAGTTGTATAATTAGCTACCCCATCAACAATTACAGTGAATGAGGAAATCTATGCCCACTCGCCAAAAGTAATCACCTACAAACAAGTTGTTTATAAAATAGAAGACCATTTTCCCTTCTCCTTATTTGAAATGGTTTGTTCTTGTAGACACTAAAAACTGGTTCATGCCTATGGTTCCCTTTTTTAACATGTTTTATATATCGCATATTTTATATTTATCATTCAACAATATTGTTTGATTCTTCCATATATTCAAACACTAACATTCATCCCTTAATCTTTATTATTTTCCTAATCAGTTTAATATTTTAACCCTATCTAATCATGTCATTTTCATCATTTGATCCCTTTAATATTTTCAATCAACCTTATCCATCAATCAATTTACCCTCTTTAGGGGTAAATTGATCATTAAATCATCCTTTATCCCCAAGTCCTAAGTTTTGATAAATAAATTTTATTTATTTATCCCTTTTACCCATGGTCTCACAATTAAATAATTTTACATTTGTACCATACTTAAATTTTAGCACCTAATAATTGGATGTCTTTTAGGACCTACTAGACCCCATTTTAGTGATTCCTATATCCAAAGGTATTTATGCTTGATTTCTTGCATCTTTCACTTTATTTCCCCGAGACTTTTCACACTGTCCAAGTCTCAGATTCACTTTGAATTAAACTCCTTCCAGACAAGGCCGAATCAAGTTGGCCTTGTCTCGGGCAAGGGAAAACCAAGTCAGCCTTTTTATTAGGGGTTGTGTTTAAGTGGCTATGGGCCCTATGTGGGGGTGTTTCATTCCCCAATCTCAGTTAGGTAGACCTGCTAATTTTGAATCCCAAAATGAGTATAAAAGGGGGTCTCTCCCGTCCTTTTTGGCATCCACTATTATTACGCAAACCATGATCTTTATGCAAGCTATCGATATGAAAAATATTTTCAAGTGAAAGAATTCAAGCATTCAAATTGTCAAATTAAGGTGGTGGATTTAATATTTGAAGGAAACCCTCCATTGAAGATCTCCAAGTCTCCAAATCTTCTTCCATTCAAACAAAAGGAAATATTCTCTCCTTGAAGCAAGTTTCTCTCCCATGGTGGTGTAGTGGAGGAATTCTCAGGCAAGAAAGAAGATCCATTCCTCCTCTCCATTTCTCAATTTCAATAATACATCCCTTGAAGATATAGGATTGGAAAATGTAGATCCATTGGATTTGTGATGGAATCCTTAATTCTACATTCAAGACATACATCTCAAGCATCCTTGTGGAGTTGA
This sequence comes from Thuja plicata, assembly GCA_018584345.1. Classification (NCBI taxonomy): domain Eukaryota; kingdom Viridiplantae; phylum Streptophyta; class Pinopsida; order Cupressales; family Cupressaceae; genus Thuja; species Thuja plicata. The sequence goes on along the minus strand of MU224095.1, from coordinate 407,341 downwards.
CTAATTTCTACATCCATCCATAAGGATTTTTCATGCAAGGTAAATATGTCATTCATCTTGTTTTTATTTACTTTATTATAAAGGTTAATTAATTTATAGGGTCTTGACCAAGGTAAGCCCCTTTCCACATAGAAATCCCCTTTTTCTTATGTGGAAGTGTAGATTTACAGGTTTTAGATCTGGGAAATTAGAGATTTGGAACCAGTGACAATTCAACTATAGATTCAAGTAGCTTTTGTGCCTTTAGGAAATGACCAAATTGTTAATCTCTAAGTTATGTTGATGATTAGTGTCCAACACTTAGTCATTTCATTAGGCAATTTTAGTTGGCTATCACTGTGGCTGAGCTAAAACTATTTAAGGCCGAGCAACATTGTCGAGTAGTTTTCAATATGCCTAGTTACATTGCCGAGCCGAGTGACGTTGTCAAGCCAAGTAAAGACAGAGATGTTAAATGCCAAGCGACAGACAGTCAAAGTGCAGAGCAGAATAGTTTTTGTATATTTGTCAGGAATGATACAAACTTCAAAGATAAGTGATCCGACTAACTTGTATAAGATTTTTGGGCCAACTAATATACGAATTTAATATTTTTATATGGATTTAATTATGCATTTAATTATTTTATCCTATGCATGAATCATTGTAAGCATTAATTGTTTTACCATCAAGGCATGGATATCAGATCTTGATCGTTGATCTAGATCTCACTGTCAGATCTGTATAGATATATTAGATTGCTTTGAAACCCTATTTTGTATGAATGTGTATGTGCAAGAGGCAGAAGTGTAATTGATGAAGTTACTGCATTTTGAAGTGAAATGCACAGAGGGTTATTTTTTTTAGAAGTAGAGATCAAGCAGAGCATAACACAGTGAACATCAGAGTAAAGACTTATTAGATTATAAGATCAGAAGAGATACTGAAAAGAGGAGATCTGTCATCAGCATCAGAGTGCATATCAAAGGATCAATACTTGAGACTTTCTAATCATTGTATCAGGTGAAAATCTCTTAACAGAGTGGTTTTAGTAGGCCTTTATTTATCTCTTAACAGAGTACTTACTTCATTGTAAGTTTAAATCCTTTAACAAGATAGATTGTAATGATCTGAAGATTTTAACAGAGCAAACCTTTAATAGGGTAGATTACATTTTGTAATCAAACAATGTAACCTTAACAGGTACACTTTATTACCGCAGAAGTGAAGACTTTTGTGGGTGTCATCCCCACCCCAGTTTTACCTATTTGGGTTTCTGGGTTACCAAATTATTGTGTAATGTGTTATTTGTTTTATGGTGTGGATGCTATCTGAGATTACATTATATTCATTTATATATGAATGTGGATCAACTTGTTTTAAGTGTTTAATTTTGAAGATCTGATTCACCCCCCCCTCTCAGCATCTTGCTTTCCCATTATTGTATTTCCAACACAAATTTGGACGACAAGGCTGACTTGAGTTGGAACTTCCCTTTGGCTCTACAAATTTCATAGTAAAAAATTACTAGTCTCAGATCCATAACGGTTTCTGGTTTCGACAATTTTTTCACTATCTGTTCCTGATTTGGAGTTTTTCCTCCCTCTCCTAGTTTTCAAGGTGAGTTCATTCTCTTTCTTTTCGTATTGCATTTCCTTTTATATCTTAGATATGATATCACATCCTATTAATAATTAGTTCTTCATTATAGTTTTCATTTCCTTTCATAGTATTGTATATCAATTTACATATCCTTTACACTTTAACAATAAGGGAGTTTATCTTCATACTCTATCTTCAAGTCTAGATCTAGTGTTAGCATCCCTACATCTTATTTGGGCTTTTCTGATTTGATTTGTGTTTAAGGGTCAAGGCTTTGGATATATTCTTGATCAGGATGGAATTGGGAAATACTGAAATCTAATTTTTTAGTATTTTCTATGTCGCAGTAAACTATATTTTTGAAGGTCTTTGGGGCATTTATGGGCCTGTCTCCTCTAGGGAAGTGTAACAACCAAATATTTCACTTCCCAGATTTGGGTGTACAATTTTGGATTATCTTTCTAACAAAGTAAACGGTTCACAAATTAGACCTAGGACTAGAAAGTTATGCCTTCTCCAAGTAGGCCTAAAATTTTATATAGTTTTTTGAAAATTTTGGTAGTTTTAATAGGTTTATTTGTAATAAACATTATGAGGACTCTTCATTTCATTTCCAAGAGATTCTAGTGACTCTTGGGATCCTTCATGTTTTTATAAACTCCAATTTCAAATAGAATGGATCACTTTTTGGCTTGCAATTATGTTGTTCATCTTTATTGTTTTTATTGAATTCAACAATACCACAGGTTTCACACTAGGTATTGTAATCTGATTTCTTATTTTAGATCAATTCCGAATGTAACATAAGATATCCACACATCCACATAATATTTTTAGATCTTGGGTGAATCTTCCTAGTCTAACCCACTCTTGAGGGTTCACCCAATTTCTTATGTTACATTTTGGTGTACTCGATTTAGTGCATTTCCATTCTGATTTTGGTGTTAGATTCCTCTTCTTTTCATTTAGATCTTCTTTGTATGCATTTACATTATATTGCATTTAGATCTTTATGCACTCATATCTAGTTTAAATTTGATAGTTAATAAGCTTGTTCCTTTTGCATATTTCTTTCAAATTGCATTGCATTCCACCTTCTCTTAATTCCCTTGTGTATGAGGTTCATCACTTTGAGTCCAACCTATAGCATTTTGGTTAGAATAATTCATAGACTCATAGGTTCCTTTGATCTCGAATCCTCCTTCTTTCCTAAGAATCTACATGATACCAACATGAATCTTGATGACATAAATCCTATCATGGAGAATAAATCTTATCACTCTTCTCATGATGAATATGAAGCCTTTAGATTCCCTCGTATCCAAGTCCAATATATTTATAAAGTCTTTGAAAATTTTGAACAATGGTTAAGTCAAGACAACTCTAATCCTAAAGCTCTTTCAGTTGTAGAAGGCTTAAGGAAACTTCTTCATAACAATGATCATGGTGTTGACCTCTTATGTATAATTTTACATCTCATTGATAGCAATGTCGAACCCATTAAGGATTGAACTCAAGAGTTAGGTTATATACCACCTACTACAAGTGTTGAGACCTCTATTCCTATCTCCATTTTTATTCCTAGTGTGTATACTTATGATCCCCCTATAATCACAACTTCAATTCAAACTTCCAATCCTTCACATGTGAGTATTACTAATCCTATTATTCCTTCTATCCCTTCAAGTGTGCCATGTGTTTCATTTCCTTCTTCAATGCCTACTTATCATTCATATTCAACCATTCCTTCAATTTCTAACAATGTTCCTAACACTTCTCATGTTTCACTACTACCATTCTTTCTACCGATTCTACCATTAATAGATTGGCTCAACCCATGTCCTCTTTGCAACAAAAAATTTCTTCAATGACTCAATCAAAGTTAAACATTCCAACTTGTGACATTGCTAGTATCTTGTCTATGGATATCATCCATGTTTTTATGCCACAATATATGGAGATTCCTCATCTTGAGACTTATAATGGTAAGGGTGATCCCATGACACATATCAAAAATTTTCAAACCTTGTGTAGTGATTTCTCTCATGACCATAGGTTCATGGAAAATTTGTTCACTAGAACCTTTCTAGATAAAGCCTTGAAATGATATTGATCCTTACTTCTTTATTAAATTGATTCCTTCCAAAATATTGCTAATGGTTTCATTGAACAATTTCACAACAACATTGGTCCTAAAGTTTCTCTAACTAATTTAATGCATTATGAACAAGGTGTTCAATAAAATTTTAGTGATTTCATTGGTATATTTAAGCATTTGTATGCTCATATTTCTTATCTTGTGCCTGATATTGATGTGCAATGCGTATTTATTACTAATTTGAAAAGTATAATTAGAGATAATATGTTTTTGTCTGAATTCTCTTCATTTCCACAATTATGTGTAGTGTTTCATCATTATCAACTACAAATGAGTTAGTTTGAGAGAACCACTCCAATGGATCATATTCTTGTTGATAAGAGTGAAGCCGCATCCAATTTCAACAAGTTTAACAAATCAAACAACTACATAAAAATACAAAAAATCATCAAAAAATGTTAACGAACAAGTGGCAATAACATCCAAAGGTGTGGATCCTTTTTCATCTATCTTTAAACCTGCTCATAATTATACTTAGCTTTCTGAATCTTTTCATAATGTGATGTCGAATTTAATTAATGCTAATGTGTTAAAACTGTTGGGACTCAAAAATGCAACAAGGGTTTTTGAGTACCTTGTTAAACTTTTGCATTTTGACCCCCTATAATTGCTTTTTGTGACTATTTGCTCGGATGAATTTTTGAGGTCTACCACACATGTCAGGTGTTCATTACCCTTTTTTTGACATATGAAGACATCCCAGGTCGCTAGATTCAATTTTTGAGTTATTCCATGATGTCTTGTTTTGAGCACTTGTCTAAATCTGCATTTGTCGCCTAAGTGTCATTTTGTTGTAACAGGCCCAGTTTGCATTTGAATAACTTGTGTCTTATTGAGTTTCATGGACTGCCACTTTAAGAATGTTTAATATGTATATTAGAGAACTTATATTTCAAAATCCAAGCCATTTTGAGTCCGCTTGATAGGTTTTTGGATCCCCCAAAGTTGGTTGTCTAGAATTGTCTTGTTTCTCTGTTCTGCCTAGAATTCTAATCGCCCTACTTTGAGGTCTTTCCATTTGTACCTGGTTCAAGGAAATAAAGAAGTGATTGTTCCTCTACATGGAAAACCTAGAAATGTACCTCCCTGGATATTTCTAGACTATGGTCAATCCATTTGACCACTTTTCCTAGCCCTTTCCAAATCCAATTTCTGCATTTTCACTAAGTTTGAGTTCACAAAGTTGTTAAATGGCTGAATTTGAGAAACAATGTTGATTAATCAGTTGATCATCAGAGTGAGCTAATTGAAGTTTTGAATTCATTGTGTGAAAATGAATCCATGTTCGAAGGTTCAGACTTTAAGAGTCTCTTTTGATAGGTTTGTGGAATTAGAACCAAAAGTGATTTATTCAGATTGACAATGTTGACATAATTTATTTTACAAGATACTCTTTTTTCAGAAGGTTGTAGCTTTATGTCAAGCATTTGTTTTGAGATTCTAGTTGTGGATGTCTAAATGTATTACTATGATCAATGGTTAGGCCTCAAGGCATGATTCCCTATTTTTGCAAAGGCTAATCCATTTGCATTTTCTACTATTTTGACATCCACATATGCACAGTGTTTCAAAATTTCCAAGTTGGACCAATGATATATTTTAACCCTAATGATTTCAAGTGAATCCAGTTGGTGACCATGCTTAGATGCTGGAGAAGAGTGGGTTTCTCAGTCCTCATTTTTGTAGAGGGTTGTTTGGTCAGTTTTCTGGGCCAGTTCTAGAGGCCAGTTGTCATTTTGGGGTAAGTGTACAGAATTACCAGAAGTGATTCTGGATGGTTTCATGTTCATTTTTTTCAATTTTGATCACACATAGAGGCATTTTGTAATCACTTTGAATTCCAGTTGGCATCAATTTAAAAGAAAAGGAGTTTTGCATGATTTTAACTGACATTTTATTTTAAATCATTACGATTTAAATGATCATGCTTTATGAATCAATGTGAAGTTATTTAAATCATTTGATTTAAATAACTAATAATGGAGGACCTAGCAAAGGTGAAAGCACGAGAAAATGCAGTTGGCAAATGTAATGCTAAGTTTCACAATCTTGGCAATAAAATATCATGTGCATAGTTTCCAAATAAAGTCTGCGCAATGATTGGAAGTCATGAAAACTCAATGCAAATGCAAATGGCAGGTGAACTATTAAAAAGAGAGACCTGCACTATGAATGGTGGTAAGTTGAAAACATATTAAAAAAATTTAAGCCAATAAGTCTACGCAATGCAAAATGTTTGGGCTGCGCAAGGTGTAAAGGGCTTTAGAAACTTTAAAAACTAATAGTTGTTCATTCCATATGGAGGAGCATTGCGTAGTCTATATGCAAAGAAAATGGGCCAATCTTCAAAGTGAAAGCACGTGCAAGTCAATAAGAAACTAAAATACTGTGCAGCAATATACTGATGTTGTTGTGCAAGCAAGGTATAAAGTGGGAAGTCTGCAAAACATAAAACTTGCACAATGAAAATGCATGAAACTGGAAGATGTAAATGCCATAGGAGACCAAGAAATTGGTAGGGTAAAAAAAGTAATAGGTTGTGTATGAGGTAAAGAGGAATTCTGCGCATAAGGTGTATGTTGGAGATTTGATTCTGAACAGTTGATTGATTGTATGTTTGTCATTGATGACAACATATAATACATAGCAGTACTTCTGTATGTACTTATCCATATGATGACATGAAGAGTTGCATGGATAGATACATGTTGTTGACATGTTTATTATGCTATGTTCATACACGCAGACCCAAATATGATGTTTCAGTAAAGATATGTAATTCTGTTATTGACGGTTACAGTTCTGGAGGAATAACAGTTTGAGGCTGACGTATGTAATGTGTTTATTGAGTTGCGCATATCTTCAGGATATGCGTGTGTATATTCATGATGATTTATGAGTTTTTTATATTAATCTAAAGATGCCAAACATATTTCAAGAAGATTGCAAAGTTATGGTTAAATTGGTGAAGCCGAATTAGTGAAGCGACACGTCTATTCAGTTTATACTTACACGGTTGTAATTATTCTTGCATGCTTAGTAGAGCTGACAAGGATGTTATGAAGAGTTTTCTTATAGGTCCCATGATCTCAAACTTTGAGAATGTACTTATAGAGGGCCATTTGTGATAAGAAGAGTTGCGAAAGCAAGAGATAAGAAAAGTAGAGCAGAGTGTTAAAGCAGTAGAGCTATATTTATCATATGTTGATAATATAGATATTGAAGTTGAAGCTTTCAGAATACAGATAAGATTGTTGTAGTGCTTTACAAGAGGTTAAAGAATCGGTGCACAAAAGGAACTGATCAGAAAAGCAGTTTCACAAGCAACAGTTCATCTTGTTGATACAATGTGTATCAAATATCCAGAAGGTTGTAGCCTTCACCACTTGGACAGTGAGTCCTTGGATAGTGAGTCCACCACCCCTAACAGGGTTATTGTAAAAGACTCCTAACAGGGTCAGACCCTTAACCAGGT
>MU224095.1:382802-395322 GCA_018584345.1 Thuja plicata | reverse complement strand
AGATACATGTTGTTGACATGTTTATTATGCTATGTTCATACACGCAGACCCATATATGATGTTTCAGTAAAGATATGTAATTCTGTTATTGACGGTTACAGTTCTAGAGGAATAACAGTTTAAGGCCGACGTATGTAATGTGTTTATTGAGTTGTGCCTATCCTCAGGATATGTGTGTGTATATTCATGATGAGTTATGATTTTTTGATATTAATCTAAAGATGCCAAACATATTTCAAGAAGATTGCAAAGTTATGGTTAAATTGGTGAAGCTGACTTAGTGAAGCGATGCGTTTATTCAGTTTATACTTGCGCGGTTGTAATTATGCTTATGTGCTTAGTAGAGCTGACAAGGATGTTATGAAGAGTTTTCTTACAGGTCCCATGATCTCATACTTTGAGAATGTACTTATAAAAGGTCATTTGTGATAAGAAGAGTTGCGAAAGCCAAAGATAAGAAAAGCAGAGCAGAGTGTTAAAGAAGTAGAGCTATATTTATCATATGTTGATAATATAGATATTGAAGTTGAAGCTTTCAAAATATAGATAAGATTGTTGTAGTGCTTTACAAGAGGTTAAAGCATCAGCGCACAAAAGGAACTGATCAGAAAAACAGTGTCACAAGCAGCAGTTCATCTTGTTGATATAGTGTGTATCAAATATCCAGAAGGTTGTAGCCTTCACCACTTGGACAGTGAGTCCACCACCCCTAATAGGGTTATTGTAAAAGACTCTTAATAGGGTCAGACACTTAACCAGGTCACTATGCTACTGCATTGTAATGAACAACTCCTAATAGGGTTGAAAGATCTTTTAATAGGGATTACTATAAACAATATAGTTCTTTGTGGGTGCTAATTCCCACCGGGGTTTTTACCATTTGGTTTCCCCATAACCAAATTGATGTGTTGTGTAATGTGTTATGTGAATGTGCATTTAATTTATATCAATCTAGATTAATAAGGACCAAAGATTTAAAGTTCCTGATAACTGATTCACCCCCACCTCTCAGTTATCCCTGAAGTATTCTAACAGTGTATAAGGTTGGAGGATTGCGTATGAGTTTTTGTTTTGTGTGTAAACCTTTAAATTTTTATCCCATATTCATTGCGTGATGCAATATTGAATGGTTTATATATGACAACTCAAAAAAGGATTGTGAAGTAAGAGTTAGAGAAGCTCTTGGCTAGCGGGTTGCTTGGGTGTGAGTGTGAATGCCTTGACTGTGTTAATGGTAAACAAATTTTGGTGCGCAATTTGAAAATAGCTTTAAAACTTGCAAAAGTTTAGTCCCACATTGGCGGGGAAGATTAAATTTGTAATGTTTAAAAGGTAAAGACCACATATAGTAATATGAAGTGAAGAGCAAGTGGAGCTTGTTGGTGACTGTACCTGGCTGATGGGCAGTTTGAAGAAAGGTAAGTTTTTTAGGCACACACCTAGGTGGAGTGTGATGTGGCATGGTACACATGGGGCTTGCATGGATGATGAGGATGGTGCTAACAGGTCTCGATAGGGGCGCGATCACACGCTGACATCAACAATGTGCCCATTCAGATTGCGCGGTCACACAGGGTGCTAGGTATGTGTGATGCAAGCACCTAGGTGGATTCTGAGGCCAGATGGAGGGTGATGTGGTGAGTGCATGGCATAGGAGAGGCTGGTTAGATAGGCACACATCCCAAGGTGGATGAAATCGATGGCAAAATCAATGGCTCAAAGGGAAAGATGTAAGGAGGTTAGTCTTCAAGCCATTGCATTCCAATTAGAAGGTGACATGTGGCATCTGGATAGGTGGCAGGCCCAAGTAGAGAAAGATTGTGTAGGTGCATAGGTTTCTCTTCCAGATGAATCAACGTGTGATACTTGGCATGTTCTGGTGAATTCTGGGCAAGAAAATGCATAAAAGAGAGAAAATCCAAAGTAGAGAAATGTGTAGGATTTTAAAGGTGAAATGATTTAAAAAATCATAGTCTATGTAGAAATATTAAAGGGAAAATAAAAGGCAAATTTGCATAGAAAAGTAGATAAAATGCAAAAAATTGAAATAATGTGCAAGATTAAAGCTTTGAAACTTCATAGTTTTATTATATAGTCTTGTGAAATATTTAATATTTCAAAGCTGGAAATATGCTTTCACGGGAGGATTTTTCTCACAGAATGAAATCATATTTTAGAGAGCATGCTGGAACCAAATTTGTTGAAGATGATGACTGCAAGAAAGAGGTAGTTACATGAGAAGATTAGATCATTTTCTTGGAGGAGAAGATATTTGTTTGGAAATAGACAGGTGTCGATGGCTGAGTTTGGCTTTCCTTTTCTCCTATATCTTTCTTCTTCTCAATTATACAAAGATGGTGAAATTAACACTGTTAGGAAGTATTCTGATTCTTGAGTCTTGTTTTTTCTGAGTTTTTTTTCTTGTAAATACGAAGAACTAGATAGAAATTTAATGAAAAATAATGGAATCCTTGTTCAATACTTGTCAATGTCTTTGTGTCTTGTCTTGAAATCTTGTGTGTTAATTTGTAAGGCATTTTAATGCATTGGTTATAAGGTAGATGTGAATTTGTTTATGATTTTATTTCAAGGAGGGAGTAAATCTTAGAGACAAATCCTGAGGGTTCAAGGTTTGTACATGAATTTGATGCCCAGGTGTTGGAGTGAAAAGAGTGATTTGTAAGGCACTTCATTTGGTTTCTGTTTGTTTGGAGTTAGAAGGTTTTCTATGGATGTATGTTTATTTGACTCTGTTGTCCAATAGACAAGGCACTAGTCTTTGCTGGTTATGCAATCCTCATCATCAATACATTTAAAATCTTAATATATTTTCATTTCTTTTTTAAGAACATGGATGTTTAGGAGCTGTATTGAATAGTACATACATTGTTATTGATTTATTAAAGAACTGAATCCTTTAGGTTAGCCTGCCTGAGATTTAAACTCGAAGAGAAGAAGGATGAATATCTTTGTTACATTGACCATTTTTCTACAATGTTATTTACTCTTGTCAAAATCATGGATTGGCTTTTGAAGCTCTATATCAGTTGTAGTAAAAGACATTAGTAAATCATTGTGAGAATCCTAAATCCACTATCTGATTTATTAGAAAAAAATAAGTCAAGAGGTACACCTGCCTAAGTATGTGGAGTTTGAAGTAGAAGGAAGATCAAATCCTCATTAATTAGTATTATTACTTGCAATAATCATGAGTTGGGAGTCATAGAGTCAAGCATTGATGCTTATACAGATTTCGCAAGAAAAAGTACTCACAAAATGGCAACTCTGCTGGGGAGAAATGGATATTAGAAAGAGTGTTTTAATGTTCGTAAGAATTAATTTTTTTTTTCTTCATTTCTATACCAGTTTGTGAAATTTAATCCCATACTTGTTGTGGGTGGCGACTCTATTTGAACTTGGAAAATCCTGGTTGTTTTGTGCCAATGTAAAATTTTTGATTATCAGTTGTTATTTGAAGTTTAAGGTCAGAAAGTTTAAGATGTTTTTTTCCTTTCTTGGCTAAATCAATATCAAAATATGATTGTAAGAAAGAGAGTCAAGAAGAAGAATCTAAAATTTGTTTCAGATCTTTGAGAGAGAACAACCTAGAAAGTGTTTATATTCGCAGCGAATTGAAAGAAGATTGTGTGACTTTGCTGGTTGGAATGAACCCAGAATTAAATGTGATTTGCAAATAGCTCTGGCTGTTTGAAAATTTTCCTCTACAAGGAGGTGACAACTCTACGAGAAAATAATCTGATGGAGCTATAAGAAAGGCTCTAGATCTGCCTTGTATCCAGTAAAGAAAAAGAAAGAACAACAACTACAAATTTTTGTCCAGGCAATCTTCTATTTTTATAAGAAAGAAAAAGTCCCTTAATAGGTGGTCAAGTCACTAAGAAAAGGGGAAAAATAGTTTTGAAGTGTGTCATTCTTCTTGGTTGAAGTTTCATTTTTCAAAATCAAAAGTATGTTGTAGTTTCATGATGTTAATGGTTGCATAAAGTCAGATAGAATTTTTGTGATAGAATATGATGTGTTGATTAAATAAGTGGTTAACATGGAAATTATAACCTTCATGGATTAAGATGTGTTTTTTAGATCTGAAGTTTATGAGAAAGATCTTGAAAATATTAATAGAGAAAATGATATTTCATTGATAAATCAAAGAATCTAACAGAAATGCATGTTGATTTTATGATGTGAGATAGGAGAGAAAAAAGAAGAATCAACACTTTTGTTTTATGAGAAGTTTCATGAAGCTTATAATGAGCTTCCAATGGGTGTTGATTTTCAAGAATATACATATGTTGAAATATTTCTAGATCTAAGTATGCCCGAATCAGTTAGTTGGTCTGCATCCCTTAGAGAAGAAGCAATTGAACATACCATAGAATGGATAGATTTGATTGAGAAATCAGAATCCAAAAATGTTGAGGATGTTGAATATGAATCTAGTTATGTAGATGATGATGAGTCTACTTGTTCTAGTGATGTTGATTATGATGCTGACAATGAAGTCTATGAACAACAAGATGATGCAGATGAATATGTAGTTGGAGATGTTTCCCTTGAGTCTATAGATTTTTCTTTTTCTTAGCATAACAATGTAGATTTCTTGTTTCAGTTTGAAGAAGTTTTGTGTGAACAACAAGAGGATGACTATGATGCAAATGTAAGTTTTTGTAGTGATTCCTTTGCACAAAATGATACAAGTCAAGAATTCTTGATTCTTGTTTCTAATGAGGAAGAAGTTTTTAGCACAGAGAAAGAGGCCAAAAAAATTGATTATGAAGTCAAATGCCCACTAAGCAGTGAGCGAATTTCAAAACTCTTAGATGCTTATTTTTAGAGTTATGTGCATGAATTTGACTCTAGAGTTTCATGCCCAGCTGATATATGTTTTTATAAAGAGGATATTAGTGAGGGCATGAAATGTGAAACATATGTTGAGTTTCCTTTTCCTACTTTTGAGGCATATAATATGCAAGTTGAAAGCACAAATGATTGTGAGAAATTTGATGTTGTCATATATGATGAGTATGAAGATATATGTGCTGCTATGGATTCATCTTTTCATGAGTCTAGTGTCAATGATTCTTATATACGCCATGATGCAGAAGAAAGTGACAAATTTGAATGTGTTTTCTCAGATTTTCAAGTGATTAAAAAACCATTGACTGACAATTATTTTCCATGTTTAAAAGATGTTGATAATATTTTTGATCAACAAGCTACCCATGATTTTATGCAGTCAATATTTTTTTTTTCAAGATGTTCTACTTTAGTTTGCAAAGTGTTGTTACAAAAGAAGCTTGTTCTTTGGTGCAAACTAATGTTCAGTATATGGATGTTTCCAGTCATGAGAGTGAGATGGAATATTTATTTTTTCAGCAAGTTAGTGATAGTGAAGGGTGTGATATTCTGGTGTCACACATTGATCAATATTCACAGCGGTTTGATGACTTGGTTTTTCCAATTGATGGTGAGTTTTCTAATTTCTTTTTGTTTGATATGTTGAAGACTCATGGTAGCATTTTTTATCATGCTGATGCAAGTAATAGTTTTAGTTTTCCTTTAATTTATGGGGATGAAAATCAGATGTATGAAAGAGGTAAGAGTTGATTCCAGTTTTGGGGCCTTGGGCCTTTTGTAAATAATTTCCTTTTTTGTACAGTCGCTTTCCTTTCAGTCGTGTGGTGTATTTGCATTCAATAAGGATTCCCAATTTTTTAAAAGAGAAGAGAAAAGAAGAAGATTTGATTTGATTTGTGGGGTGCTTTGATTCTACCAATGATTTTGAATTCTCTGCATGCCCACATGGGGAATGCATCCCTATTCAGAGCCACTGTTAGGACTCAAAAATGCAACAAGGTTTTTTGAGTACCTTGTTAAACTTTTGCATTTTTACCCCCTATAATTGCTTTTTGTGCCTATTTTCCTGGATGAAGTTTTGAGGTCTACCACATATGTCAGGTGTTCATTACCCTTGTTTTAATATATGAAGACATTCCAGGTCGTCAGATTCAAGTTTTGAGTTATTTCGTGATGTCTTGTTTTGAGCACTTGTCTAAATCTGCATTTGCCGCCTAAGTGTCATTTTATTGTAGCATGCTCAGTTTGCATTTGAATAACTTCTGTCTTATTGAGTTTCATGGACCACCCGGTCCACTTTGGGAATTTTTAATATGTATATCAAAGATCTTATGTTTCAAAAGCTAAGCCATTTTGAGTCCGATTGATAGGTTTTTGGATCCCCCAAAGTTGGTTGTCTAGAATTGTCTTGTTTCTCTGTTCTGCCCAGAATTCTAATTACCCTACTTTGAGGTCTTTCAATTTGTACCTCATTCAAGGAAATAAATAAGTGATGTTTCCTCTACATGGAAACCCTAGAAATGTACCTCCCTAGAGATTTTTAGACTATTTTCAATCCATTTGACCACTTTGCCCAACCCTTTCCAAATCCAATTTCTGTATTTTCACCGAGTTTGAGTTCACAAAGTTGTTAAATGGTTGACTTTCAGAAACAATGTCGATTAATGAGTTGATCATCAGAGTGAGATAATTGAAGTTTTGCATTTCTTGTGTGAAAATGAATCCATGTTCAAAGGTTCATAATTTAAGAGTCTCTTTTGATAGGTTTGTGGAATCAGAACCAAAAGTGATTTATTCAGATTGACATTGTTGACAAAATTGATTTCACAAGATACTAATTTTTAGAAGGTTGTAGCTTTATGTCAAGCAGTTTTTTTGAGATGCCAGTTATGGATGTGCTCTCCTTGTATCTAAATGTATTACGATGATCAGTGGTTAGGCCTCAAGGCATGATTCCCTATTTTTGCAAAGGCTAATCCATTTTCATTTTCTGTTATTTTGACATCCACATATGTACAATGTTTCAGAATTGCCAAGTTAGACCAATGATATCTTGTAACCCTAATTCTTTCAAGTGAATCTAGTTGGTGACCATGCTTAGATGTTGGAGAAGAGTGGGTTTTCCAGTCCTCATTTTTGCAGAGGGTTGTTTGGTCAATTTTTTGGGCCAGTTCCAGAGGCTAGTTGTCATTTTGCTGTAAGTGTACAGAATTACCAGAAGTGATTCTGGCTGGTTGTATGTTTAATGTTTTCAATCCTGATCACACATAGAGGCATTTTCTAATCACTTTGAATTCCAGTTGGTATCAGTTTAAAAGAAAAGGAGTTTTGACATGATTTTAAATGACATTTTATTTTAAATCATTGCGATTTAAATGATAATGCTTTCTGAATCAAAGTGAAGTTATTTAAATCATTTGATTTAAATAGCTAATAATGGAGGAGGACCTAGAAAAGGTGGATGCACAAGAAAAAAAAGTTGGCAAATGTAATGCTAAGTTCCACAACCTTGGCAATAAAATATCCCGCGCATAGTTTCCAAACAAAGTCTGTGCAATGATTGGAAGTCATGAAAACTCAATGTAAATGAAATTGGCGGGTGAACTATTAAAAAGAGAGACATGCATTGTGAATGGTGGTAAATTGAAAACTTATTAAAAAAATTTAAGCCAAGAAGTCTACGCAATGCAGAATTTTTGGGCTGCACAAGGTGTAAAGGGCTTTAAAAACTTAAAAAACTAATAGTTGTTCATGCCATCTGGAGGAGTGTTGCACAATCTATATGCAAATAAAATGGGCCAGTCTTCAAAGTGAAAGTATGCACAAGTCAATAAGAAAAGAAAAGATTGCACAACAATAAAATGATGTTGTTGCGCAAGCAAGGTATAAAGTGGGAAGTCTACAAAACATAAAACTTGCACAATGAAAATGCATGAAACTGGCAAATGTAAATGCGACAGGAGACCAAGCAATTGGCAGGGTAAAAACAAGTAATGCATTGTGCATGAGGTAAAGAAGAAGTCTGCATAGAAGGTGTTTAAGGTTGGAGGATTGCGCATGAGATTTTTTTTGTGTGTTTAAACCTTTAAATATTTATCCCAAATTTATTGCATGATGTAATATTGAATGGTTTATATATGACAACACACAAAAGGATTGTGAAGTAAGAGTTAGAGAAGCTCTTGGGTAGCGGGTTGCTTGGGTCAAGCGTGAATGCCTTGATTGTGTTGAAGGTAAACAAATTGTGATGCACGAGTTTAAAATAGATTTAAAACTTGCAAAATTTTAGTCCCACATTGGTGGGGAAGATGAACTTTGTAATGTTTAAAAGGTAAAGACCACAGATAGTTATGTGAAGTGAAGAGCAAGTGGAGCTCGTTGGTGATTGTGCCTGGCCGATGGGCGGTTTAAAGATAATTTTTGTGGGCCCAAACCTAGGTGGAGTGTGACATGGAAAGGTACACATGGGGCTCACATGGATGACAAGGATGGTGCTGACAGGTGTCGATGGGGGTGCGATCGCGCGCTGACATCAGTAGTGTGCCTAGTCAGATCGCGCGGTCGCGCAGGGTGCTAGGAGTGTGTGATGTGGGTGCTTAGGTGGATTTCAAGGCTAGATGGAGGGAGACATGGTGAACACATGGTACATGAAAGGATGGTCATATGGGCACATATCCCGAGGTAGATGAAATTAATGGTCGACTCAATGGCTCAAAGGGAAAGATGCAAGGAGGTTAAGATTCAAGCCATTACGCTCCAATCAGAAGGTGACATGTCACACCCAGATAGGTGGTGGGCCCAAATAGATCAAGATGATGCAGGTGCAGAGGTGACTCTTCCAGAAAAATTAGCGCGTGACACTTGGAATATTCTGGTGAATTACGGGCAAGAAAATGCATAAAAGAGAGAAATTCCAAAGCAGAGAAATGTGTAGGATTTTAAAGGTAAAATGATTTAAAAAATCATAGTCTATGCATAAATATTAAAGGGAAAATAAAAAATAGATTTGCATAGAAAAGTAGATAAAATGCAAAAAAACAAAATAATGTGCAAGATTAAAGCTTTGAAACTTCATAGTGTTATTATATAGTCTTGTGAAATATTTAATATTTCAAAGCTGGAAATATGATTTCACGAGAGGATTTTTCTCATAGAATGAAATTAGATTTTAGAAAGCATGCCTGGAATCAAATTTGTTGAAGATGATGATTGCAAGCAAGAGGCAGTTACAAGAGAAGATCAGATCATTTCCTTGGAGGAGAAGATATTTGTTTGGAAATAGACAGGTGTCGATGGCTGAGTTTGGCTTTCCTTTTCTCCTATATCTTTCTTTTTCTCTATTGTACAAAGATGGTGAAATTAAAACTACTGGGTAGTACTCTGATTCTTGAGTCTTGTTTATCTGAGTTATTTATCTTGTAAATATGCTAAATTGGATAGAAATTTAATGAAAAATAATGGAATCCCTGTTCAATACTTGTCGATGTCTTTGTGTCTTGTCTTGAAATCTCGTGTGTTGATCTGTAAGGAATTTTAATGCACTAGTTATAAGGTAGTTGTGAATTTGTTTGTGAGTTTCTTTCAAGGAGGGAGTAAATCTTAGAGACAAATTCTGAGGGTTCATAGTTTGTACATGAATTTGATGTCCAGGTGTTGGAGTGAAAAGAGTGATTTGTAAGGCACTTCACTTGGTTTCTATTTGATTGGAGTTAGAATGTTTTTTGTGGATGTATGTTTATTTGACTCTATTTCCCAATAGACAAGGCACTGGTATTTTCTGGTTATGCAGTCCTCATTATCAATACATTTAAAATCTGAATATCTTTTCATTTCCTATTTAAGAGCATGGATGTTTAGGAGCTGTATTGAATAGTACAAACAATTTTATAGATTCATTAAAGAAATGAATCATTTAGGTTAGCCTTCTTGAGTTTTAAACTTGAAGAGAAGAAGGATGAATATCCTTGTCACATTGGCCATTTTTTTGCAATGTTATTTACTCTTGTCAAAAACATGGATTGGCTTTTGAAGCTCTACATCAATTGTAGTAAAAGACATTAGTAAATCATTGTGAGAATCCTGAATCCACTATCTGATTTATTGGAGAAAAATAAGTCAAGAGGTACACCCACCTAAGTTTGTGGAGCTCGAAGTAGAAGGAGGATCAAATCCTCATTAATTAGTAATTTTACTTGCAATAATTTTGAGTTTGGAGTCATAGAGTCAAGCATTGATGCTTATATAGATTCCACAAGAAAAAAAGTACTAACAAAAAATTCCTCCTATAAAACCAATTGACACCTCCAAACCTCAATCCAAATACTTTGATCCCAAATCTTTTTTCCAATATCACTATTAGCCTGGACATGATACTAAAAAGTGCTTCTTCTTGAAAATCATTATCAAAGATATTATTGAATCTAAGGCTTTAATTGTGTATAGTGAAAAATGATCAAGGAAAAAAATCTGTGGCACCTCCTAACTAAAAATTGTAAATATATACTAATTTTTTGTCATCTCATTCACCCAACACTATTGATTAACCTTCTTCTTCCCAATGCATTGACTATGATGACAATGTTAACAAAGCCAATCATATTGTTAAACGAGTTGAGAAAGTCCAACCTAAATCTCCTTCTCCACCTTGCATTACCTTTGATCCTATTGAGATAATTAAATCACCTAATGGTCCTCTCTATATTGTCGCAAAGGTTAATGGCCTTCCTACCTATGATGCCCTTGTTGATCCCACTTGCATGGTGAATGTGATAACTAAAGAACATCTTTTTAGTAAACAATTGCAAAAAGACTTTTATGATAAGTATAATGTTATGGTCCAAACTTGCTATGGTTTCCTTTATCCTTCCCATGGTTCCATTTCCTTCCCTGTTTAAGTTGGTGGTAAAAATTTAGACCATCATTCCAACATTTAATCAATTTCAAGTCAAACTTGGTCTTCCTTGGCTTATCTCTATGTATGTTGTGGCTTCTCCTATTCATAAATGTGTTAAATTTCCTCTTCATAAGGGTGAAATCATGATTGTTAACCATAGTCTTTATTAGCCTTTTGTGCCTTGTGACTTAGTTGACCTTGATTTCTTTTGGCCTTCTATGCCTCAACCAAATCAAACTTGTCCTGATCACCTCTTTTGATCCTACCAAGCCTACAAAGTTCAAAATATTTGTGAGCTTAGAAAATCTAAAGATGTTCCATCTCTTTTCCTTGGACGTGGACTTCTTCCTACATCACCTATACCACCTCTTCCTATTTCTTATACTCATACTTCTCAACCTATCTCTCAACCTAGTGTGGTTCCTTTAGTTTTTCCTCAAAAAGAAGAAAAGGATCCAATGTTGATTGATCTTATCCCACCTCAAATTTCTAGCAATACCAAATGTAATCATCATGCTCATGATCATCGTTGTAAGTGTAGTGCTAGAGCCCATCAACTTGCCTCTCAAAAAAATGCTTCACCTCATACACCTTCTCACACATTGCTTCCCTTTGACACACCCATGCCTAAGCCAAAGGAGGATGTGAAATTAAGAAAAGTTAAAAAGAACAAACATGACAATGCTATTTGTATCTTGGATTATATTATAATTAATCTAGATGAAGAAGATACTCTTGATGATGATGTTCTTGATGCTAACAATGATATTCATGCTAGTGATTTTGATGACATGTATGAGACTATTTATATTGACCATTATTTACCAAATATGTTATCACAATAGCTATCTATAACTCCTAATGACTCACACAGTGACCTCTCTTCACATCAGGGTCCTTTTTTGGCTATTATTCCATCTATTGTGCTTCATATTTCTCCTCTTGTGATTTTATCACCTTCCCAAAACATTATAGACTGAGATGGGGGGGGGGGGGGGGGGTAGTCGATACGCTTGACTATCTCCTCTTGCATGGTGGATCTTTTCCTTTTATTTCTTGTTTTCTTTTTTTTTGTAATGCACTTCCCATGTGATGTGCTTCTTATTTCATGTTTTGTTTAGATTTCTTTAAACGACCCTTGTTGCTCCATTGGTGCAAGGTGATAAATGAATCACAATGTCATATACATTCCTCTATTTGTATCTCTCTTCTTCTATATGTCGTTACATGTTATGTTGTGCCTATGTCATTGTTTGTACATGTGCTTTTGTGTTGTCTTCTTGGGATGATGCAAAATGGTAGCTACCTATTCTTTTTGGGTCTCCATGATGCCAACCCAAAGTGACTCTTCTTCATGACTCTTACATGCCTTTCTTCCATTTTATTTGTAGTTATACTTCCTTTGGGAGATGGTGATAGTTTATTTTGACATAATTCATATATACATGAGTTATCACATGACCTACCAACCCCTGAGTTGGTAGATCTCTTTCATAATATATTTTTCCATGTGCTCATTTTCCTTGATTTTTCCTTTCTTGGGGGAATTTCATAGTGGAAACATTTCTTGTGGTTTCATGTATGCTCTGTTAAATAAATTGCTCCCATTAAGGTGTTTGTAATAGCTTTAACATGGGGGCATACACTCTGCTCACATTTTTTGCACACACACACGCACACACACACACACACACACACACACACACACACACACACACACACACACACACACACACACACACACACACACAT
>MU224095.1:352758-381989 GCA_018584345.1 Thuja plicata | reverse complement strand
ACCTCCATTGAAGATCTCCAAGTCTCCAAGTCTTCTTCCATTCAAACAAAAGGAAATCTTCTCTCCTTGAATAAATTTTCACTCTCATGGTGGCCTAGTGGAGGAATTATCAAGAAAGCAAGAAGATGCATTCCTCCTCTCCATTTCATGATTTCAAGCATACATCCCTTGAAGATATCAGATTAGAAAGTGTGGATCTATTCAATTTTTGAAGGCATCCTTGAATATTATACATTCAAGACATACATCTTAAGCATCCTTGTGGAGTTGACTAAATTCTACATCCATCCATGAGGGTTTTTCATGCAAGGTAAATCTATCAATTATCTTTTTTTCATTTACTTTCTTGTCAAGGTTAATTCCCTTACAGGGGATTGACCAAGGAAAGCCCCTTCCCACAAAAATTTCCCCTTTTAATTTCTTGTGTGCAAGTGCAGATTTATAGGTTTCAGATCTCATAAATCAAACATATAAAACCAGTGACAGGTCTGGTATAGATTCCAAAAGCTTTTGTGCCTCCAGGACAAGGATAAATTTGGAGGAAAAAGATGAATTGAGTCAACACTGTCCTTTGGATCTGCAAATTTAACAGTAAAAAAGTAACTATCTTAGAGTCTCAAATCTAGAACGGTTTCTGATTTTGACATTTTTTTTACAGTTTGTTCTAGATTTGCAGTTTGTCCTCCGTCTCCTAGTTTTCAAGGTTAGTTCATTCTCTTTCTTTTCATCTTGCATTTCCTTTTATATCTCACAGCTAATATCATATCCTATTAATAATTAGTTCTTCATCATAGTTTTCATTTCTTTTGATAGTTTTACATATCATTTACACTTTAACAATAAGGGAATTCATCTTCATATTCCATCTTTAAGTCTAGATCTAGTGTTAGCATCCCTACATCTTATTTGGGATTTGTTGATCTGATTTGGGTTTGAGGTTGAAGCCATTGGATATATTCCTAATGTAACATAGGATATCCACACATCCACATAACATTCTTATATCTTGGGTGAATCTTCCTAGTCTAACCCACTCTTGAGGGTTCACCTAATTTCTTATGTTACAACATTAAGTAATTGGCTAATTGATTCTAATTTGAGAATTAATAATTCTCTTATTTATCTTAAATCCTAAATGTGAGAATTATTTTATTTTAATAATCAAATATCTCTCATTTTCTAAATGGGGTTTTATCGCTTGATTTGTCCTTCACCTCCTATTAATTAGCCTCCACTTATTACACCTTCCCTTCCCATTCTCTTAAACCTTCCTCACATCTTTTTAGCTTCCAATTTCTCTTCCAAGTTTTCATTTATAAAATGCAACTCTTCCAATTGTCATAAATGTCATAATTATGACATTTTCCAATTCTAACTCCATTTCTATGAAAAATTCCCAATTGTGTGTTCATTTGATAATTTGGAATTCTCATCCCAAAATCCTATAAGTTGAGATCATTTCTCTCATTCTCACCAACCACTATCTTTCGAACCTTCTCGCTACTATAGTCAATTTCTTGCTTTAATGGTTAAGTGCATTTATCATGGGAGCTACATATCAATATTTTGAGAAGAAAGAAAGGACATTGAAAAATTTTGAAGGGAGTGTTTATTAATTTATTTCATATTTTATGCACTTTTCCTTCATAGATTTAATGTTAGGTTAGGATGTTATTTTGTATGCAATTAGGGTTTTGTGGTTGCCTTAGCATGCAATGGTTTTGATTTTCTCAAATTACAGGTCTTCTCAGACTCTCATGGTCAACACAATATCCCTATTCAAAGGTGGCTCATAATATGGAGATAAAATCAATCAAGTAGATAAAGTTGGGATAAATTATAGTTAAAGAGTAAGTGTTATCCCTTCTCTTCCTCTACCAACACATAAAAAAGGGTTGTAAAGTTTCTTGGGTAGAATCAATTTTGTTAGGAGGTTTATCATGGATCTTATTGCAATATTAATGCCTCTTACTACAATGTTAAAAAATAATTTTTGTTTCATCTGGACCAAGGATGGAAAAATGAGTTTTAAGCTTATTATAGAGGCACTTACAACTGCTCCTACTTTGTTAAATCCATATTATTCAAAAATATTTTATGTTGTATACTTATGGAAACATTGATATTATATTAGCTATGTTAGCTCTAGAGAATGACCATGGTTTAGAGAAGCCTTTGGATTTTTTTAGTCAAGGTCTTAAGGATTATGAGCTACACTAATATTTTATTGAAAAATAAGTACTTGCTATTATTAAAAGTTTGAAGAAATTTAGATATATATTTTCTAACAACAAGATCAAATTGTTGCTTGCTCACCCTTTAGTTAAATATTTTTTGTTGAATAAGGATTTGAATGGTAAAAGAGATGGTTGGGTGATTAAGGTATGGAGTATGACATTGAGATCAAGGTTACTAATTTGGTTAGAGGAAAGGGTTTTTGTGAACAAATTTTAGTAATAGTAATAGTAGTGAAGGGGAAAAAGAGAAGGTTTTTCTATCTCTACAGGATTAAGAACAAATACTTATACTTACTGCTTCTACAAGTTGAATACAAAAAATGAATAATTCTTATTAACTGGTGAGTTTTCTCCTAGTTTGGATAGAGAAAAAATAAGGTACTATAGGCTAAAATCTATACCTTATGTACTCTTGAATGGTGTTCTTTTCAAAAAATATTTGCATGATGTTTTATTAAGTGATGTGAGTGTTCCAAGGCTTTCTATCACTTCATCCAAGAGACCTAGCTTGTCTCTTCTAGGAACCTAATCTCCTCTAGGTCCTGATTGGCTTAGATGATTAACTAAGTCCATTTATAACTCTTCTCTAAGAGTTTTAATCTATGTGCTTCACCTTGAAAGAATAACACCCTTTAGTTAGTTCAATTCTTCACTTCTCCTACTACACTTAAACGGATCTAAGTGCCAACTCAAATCAAGCATTCATGATTCATTGCAGGGGTGCTAAGCATGTTTTAATCCATGCATATGTTCCCATTTGACTCCATTATGATGGATCTCATGGCTCTTAATAGTCGAGTTCAAACTTTTTTCTCCAAAGGACCTAATTGGGCTTATTTCCTTGTAGCCTTTTACAGTGACTTTTTCCCAATTCTTTCAAAACTTTCCCAAAGAAGTTGAAAATACAATCCCACAATTAGATACCCTTTATCATTCCTCAAAATATTTTGTAATTTTTAATCCCCTAGGTCATCCTTACATAGGGTTCCTAAAATCTAGGTCCAATACGGCTAATAGGCCTAATTTCTAGGGTTGTCTGCAACATAGTTTAAAACTTGCTCAAAACTTGGTCTCATGGATTGGTATGAACTCAATCCTCATAGTATGTCAAGATATGACCATACCCTATTTGTAACTATACTTTTCTCATACAATACTTCTCTACCCTGCAATAAATCTCATTTTCTTCAGCACTAAACCTCTAACCGGGCACTGTCTGCTCGCCTAGGGCTTAGTAGTAAAAATATCTCTCCATCTTCCTAAGACTCCTAATCCTAAAAATATATACAATACTGACTCCCCTAACATATCCATCCATCCTTAGGTGTTTCCCATGGCTATATTTCATGGGGGAGCCATGAATCGACTGACTGGTCAGGACAGGACCAGTGAGCACACTAGACACAAATTTTTTTATCTAAGACCTTAGACTAACTCAAAACAACTAACTTACTAAATGAAAGATGCTTGTAACTATCCTATGAACACAAAAAATTCATTAGTTTGAATATTTCAATCCATTATATGGAAATGTCACAATGAAATGCTTGGATTTTCTGAATACAGAGTTGTAGAACTACTATTCAATATTCAAAACTTGTTACAATGCATGACTCGTGATGAGATTTGAGTCTTGGGTAACATTAGATGCCATCTCCATGATTCTAGGGAATGTTTGTAGATATCCCACTTCCTATTCATAAGGGGATCAAAAGGAAACCAGGTTGCATGCAACATTTGCAATGATTGCAAATGTTGTAATAGCAACTTTTTAGCAACTTTTTGCATCTTTGCCATTATGCCATCATCCTACTACTTAGGATTATCTCCCTGCTATATTTCAAGGATCCAAGATCATTCATGACCTTATGGCATCTCTACAACATCATTGATGTGTTTAAGAAACATTGAAGACTCTAACTCAAACTCCTAACACTAAGAATTTTCAAAACTACCAACAATGGATAATTTGGTGACCTTAGTCCTAATGAATAACTCACCTAGCTCACATTTCAATGACCTTCTAAGGTCAAAAGTGGTGCAGGAGCACACCTAGGATAACCTAAAAGTTGTAATAATTTTGGCTTGTACTTGACATTAGCCAAGTCAAGATAGGATAGTTTGTTTTTGGACCTTAGAAGGTCATTGCAATGTAGGATAAGTGAGTTAGTCATTAGGACTAAGGTCACAACAATAGCCATTGTTAGTAGTTTTTCAAATTCTTAGGACTAGTTGCTAAATGTGGGATTGGAGTCATGAATTTGTCCAAATCACTTAAATGTGGACATAGAGATGCCATAGGGTCTTTAATGATCTTAGATCCTCAAATTGAAGAGGTTAGAGGTCCTAAAATGTAGGGAGAAGGCATAATAGAGAAAATGCCACAAGTTGCTAAATTGTTGTCATGGCAACATTTGCAATAATTACAAATGTTGCATGCAACATTGGTGACATTGGATTCTCCTTGAAACTAGGAGTGGGGAATCAACCAAAAAGGCCTAGAATGGTAGAAGAAGGCATATAATGTATGAAGAGACTCAAAT
Source organism: Thuja plicata (assembly GCA_018584345.1). Classification (NCBI taxonomy): domain Eukaryota; kingdom Viridiplantae; phylum Streptophyta; class Pinopsida; order Cupressales; family Cupressaceae; genus Thuja; species Thuja plicata. Next base: position 377,209 of record MU224095.1, on the reverse strand, counting down.
AAAATAGTTAGCCATACATTGTAACAAGTGTGAAGTTGAATAGAGCTCTGCAATTCTGGTTTTCTGAGAATCCCGAGCATTTCCTTGTGACAATCATATTGTATGGATTGAGAGTTTGAATCTAATGACTGTTTTGCATGCATAGGATAGTTAGAGGCACTTTTCATTCAATGAGTTAGTTTATTAGAGGTAGTATACAGTCGTAGGTAAATTTTTTTGTAACTAGAGAGTCCACTAGTTCTATCCTGACCAGACAGTCAAGTCATGGCTCCCCCATGAAATCTAACCATGGGAAACACCTAAGGGTAGATGGAAGTGTTAGGGGAGTTAGTGGTGTACATATGTGTAGAGTTAGGAGTCTTAGGAAGTCAAGCTACTATTTTTAGATCCAAACCCTAGGTGAGCATGCACTGTCCGGTTAGAGGTTTGGAAGTGAAACAATGAGCATTCATGTGTAGGGAAAGAAAGAACTATACGGTCCAAGTACATTTCATGTTAGGGTTTAGTGTTACCTTGAAATTCTAGGAGGTCGAGTCCATACCAATCAGTGAAGTCAAGTTTTGAGCAAGTTTTGCATAGAGTTGCAGACTGTCCTAGAATTTAGGCCTATTAGCCCTATTGGACCTAGTTTGTAGGAACCCCATGTATGGATGAATTAGGGGTTTAAGACTTACAAAATCCTTTGTAAAAGGATAAATTGTATCTATATATGGTCCTAGAATTTGAACTTCTTTGGAATTTTTTTGAAAGAAGTGAGAAAAACACACTGTCAAGGGTTACAAGGAAGTAAGCCAAATTAGGCTTTTTGAAGACAAAAAGTTAGACTCGACTGAAAATGGATATGAGAACCAACAAGATGGATTAAAATGTGATCATATGAAATGTCTACAAGGTGATGGACACCCCTACAAATGAATCAAGAATTTTAGAGTGAAAATTGGCACTTAGACCTTTCTAAGTGTAAGTAGGAGAAGTGGAGAAGTGAAGTGACTATAGGGTGTTAGTATTTCAAAGGTGAAGCACAAATTGGAGACTCTTAGAGGAGAGTAGGATTAGGAATTAGTTAATAATCTAAGCCTAATAAGTACCTATAGGAGATTAGGATCCTTGGAGAAGGTAAAGAAGATCTTCTTGGTAGATTGTGCAAGCAAGCCATTTGGAACACTCACATCATATTGGTATCAAAGCTTGATTAAAGATCAGGTTTGTGTTGGATGTTTTAGCCTACTGAATTAGTTGGAGAAAACACACTTGGAAGTTCAGAGAAAGACAAAGCCATGGTGACTAATGCTAAGTTAGCCAAAAAGGTAGAATCTCAAGAAGAAGACAACAAGTTGTTAAGATAAAGGTTGTCTCAAATGGAGAAACTCTTGGGAGAAGTCCAAGACAAAGCTGAGAAGATGAAGGATAAGATAGATCAGAAAGAAGAAGAAGAAGCAAGGGAGAAAGGAGTGGATCTAGAAGAGGAAGCTCCAACCCCTGGCCCTGTCAGTGACCAAGAACCCTTCTTAAAGGCATTGAAGGATTTAAGTGGTAAAGCTTTGGAGGGTGTACCACTATTTAGTGGGAAAATGGATCTAGAATTAGTAGTGGATTGGATAGAAAACATAGAGAACCATTTTGAATGTGATGGAATCATAGAGGCCCAAAAATTAAATGTGGCCAAGCCAAGATTGAGAGGTTAAGCTCTCACATGGTGGAAGTTTGTTCAAACTGAAAGAGAGAAAGAAGGAAAGAGTCCTATAACCACATGGAAGGGCATGGTGACTAAGATGAAGCAGACATATTTTCTTGATGATTATGAAGTGTAGCTACATAGGAGGAGACATAATCTCAGAAAAAAAGACTTGGATGTCCAAGAATACACCAAAGAGTTCCAAAATTGTGCTTAAGATCACAAGTGGTTGAAGATGAAAGCATCAAGCTAGCTAGGTATTTGAATGGACTCAAATGGTCTATTAAAGAATACATGAGTCTTGTGAACTTCAAAACCATATGCCAATTCTATCAAATGGCCTTCAAAATAGAGGATAAAGTCAAAAGGAAACAAGAACAAATTTCTAAAGGAAGAGGTGGAGGAAGAGATAGTGGAGGACAAAGAGGTGGCTATGGTGGGAGGAGTTTAGAATCAAGGACACAAGGAGAAGTCAAATACAATGAGAAAAAAGAATAAAGTTATAGTAGAGGTGGTAGAGGAAGGAATTGCAATTTAAGAGGTAGGAGTGGTGGACAAGGAAGAGGCAATTATTTTTCCAATATGAAATGCTACCATTCTAACCAAATGGGACACCCTACCTATAGGTGTCCAGAGAAGGGTAGTAATTCTCAAGGAGGTAATAAGAGGACTAATCTAGTCCAAGAAGACACAAATGCAATTGATAAACACCTTGAGGTGCCATTAAACTCAGAGGAAGGTGAGAACCTCATGATGAGGAGAACATTGATCAAGGAGCCAATCAAGGAGGAGCCAAGCTAAAGGAGGTCTTTGTTTAGAATCAAATGTAAGGTGATGGGTAAAGTATGTAGGGTTATCATAGACTCAAGGTCTACTGATAATATTTTATCAGAGGAAGCAGTCAACAAGTTAGGCATGACAAGGATACCTCATACTCATCCTTACAAGGTCACATGGCTCAATAAGGGACATCATTTTTTAGTGAATGAGAAAGCATGGGTGGAGTTCTCTATAGGGAGATATAAGGACAAGGTAATATGTGATGTACTACCCATGGATGCATGTCACTTTCTCCTAGGCAGGCCATGGCAATTTGACTGCCAAGCTATCCATGATGGAGTGAAGAACTCCTATACTTTCAAGAAGAATAACATGACTTTCAAAATATACTCATTGTTAGAAGATATAGAGGTGAAGAAAATAGGTCCTAATGTCCTAATGGTGAGTGAGAAAGAGTTCTTGTAAGCCATAGAGGAAGGAAAAGGAGTTGGCTTTGCACTAATGTTGAAGCCCAAGGAAGTAGAAGACAAAATGGTGAAGAGGACAGAGCTGCCACAAGAGGTACAAGAAATGTTGCAGAAGTATGAAGGTATTGTAAGTGATGGACAACCATCAGACTTACCCCCTATAAGACCCATAAGCCATAAGATTGACCTTATTCCTGGAGCTACCCTACCCAATAAGGCAGCCTACAAGATGACCCCTCAACAGAATGAGGAAATAGCTAGGCAAATTCAAGAGTTACAAGAACAAGGTCTTATAAGGAAGAGTATTAGTCCTTGTGCGGTACCCACAGTCCTAGCCCCTAAGAAAGGAGGTACTTAATTGTACTAACTCCCAAGCCATAAATAGGATCACTATTAAATATAGGTTCCCTATCCCTAGGATAGAAGACTTGATGGATTGCCTAGGAGGTGCAAGGTACTTCACCAAGATAGATTTAAAAAGTGGCTATCATCAGATAAGGGTGAATGAAGGAGATGAATGGAAGATAGCCTTCAAGACTACTGAAGTGCTGTATGAATGGCCAGTCATGCCATTTGGCTAATCAAATGCTCCATCAAATTTTATGAGGTTGATGAATGAAGTACTCAAGGATCACATTGGAAAGTCTGTAGTGGTATACTTGGATGATATACTCATCTTTACTAAGATAAGAGAGGAACACCTCAAGCATGTGGAATTAGTATTCAAGAGGCTACATGAAGAGAAGTTAATGATTAACTTGGAGAAGTGTGAGTTCATAAAAATAGAGCTAGTGTACCTAGGATTTGTTCTATCTCATGGTAATCTGAAAATGGACAAGAGTAAAGTGGAAGCCATCATGAATTGGCCTATGCCAAGGACAGAAATTGAGGTAAGAAGTTTTCATGGCCTTGCTGAGTATTATAGGAAGTTCATAAGGCAATTTAGTGCTATTTGTGTTCCTATGTTGGACACAATCAAAGGAGGAATGAAGACCAAGTTCATGTGGAATGAACAAGCCAACAAAAGCTTTGAGTTGTTGAAGGAAAGGATTTCTACCCAACCAGTATTAGTCTTGCCAAGCTTTGAGAAGATTTTCACAATTGAATGTGATGCAAGCAAAATAGCTATTGGGGCTGTCCTAAGCCAAGAGGGTAGACCAGTAGCATTCCATTCAGAGAAGTTGAGTGAATCAAAGAAGAAGTATTATTCTTATGACCTTGAGTTGTATGCCTTGGTTCAAGCTTTGAGAAAGTAGAGGCACTATTTTCTACCCAAAGAATTCATTGTTTATTCAGATAATCAAGCCTTAAGTTTTCTGAATTCTCAAGAGAAGTTGAGCCACAAGCACATGAAATGGGTGGAATATCTACAAGATTACACCTTTAATATCAAACACAAGAAAGGTGTCCTCAATAAAGTTGCAGATGCATTGTCAAGAAGAGCTCTTACAATCCAAGAGATTAAGTTGAAGAGCATGGGAATAGATCACTTCAAGGATCTATATGCTGAAGATGCGGATTTTGCAGACATTTACAAGGTATGTGCTAAATATAAGAATCATTTCCATAGTGAGTATGCTGAATATACTTTGCAAAGTAACCTTTTGTTTAAAGGAAATCAACTGTGTGTCCCTAGAGGCTCTACTAGGGAGAATATGATACAAGAAAAGTGCAATGGTGCATTGAGTGGTCACTTTGGGATCACTAAGACACAAGAACACGTTCAAAGGTTCTACTATTGGCTGAGAATGAACCTTGATGTTAAGAGATATGTGGAGAGTTGTATAGTATACCAAAGAGCCAAGGGTACGTCTTCAAATGCTGGTCTTTACCAACCACTACCTATTCCCACTAGGCCTTGGGATTGCTTGAGCATGGATTTTGTAGTTGGGTTACCCAAAACAAGACAAGGCATGGATAGTGTTTATGTAGTTGTGGATAGGTTTAGTAAAATGGTTCACTTTATACCATGAAAGCCCACTAATGATGCCAACCAAATAGCCTCTCTCTTCTTCAAAGAGATAGTAATAATCCATGGGCTACCTAAGAGAATTGTGTCTGATAGAGACACCAAATTTATGAGTCATTTTTGGAAGACTCTTTGGAAAAGATTAGGCATTAGTTTATCCTTTGGATCTGCCTACCATCCAAAAACTGATGGTCAGACTGAAGTGGTGAATAGAAGCCTTGGAAATCTACTAAGGTGCTTGACAAAGGAGTATGAACAATAATGGGATCAATTGATTGGACAGGCTGAGTATGCCTACAATGACACCATCAATAGGTCAACAAGGAAGAGCCCTTTTGAGATAGTGTATGGATTACACCCTAGAGGAGTCTATGAGTTGAGAGATTTGAATGATGGAGTGAAAGAAAGTGGATATGTAGATGAATTTTCTTGTGCTATGCAAGAGAAACATGATACAGTCCATAAAACCTTGACAGAGAACACCTTAAAATATAAGGCAAAGATTGATGAGGGTAGAAGACATGTTTAGTTTAATGTGGGAGACTTAGTCATGATCCATCTAAACAAATATATAATTTAGAAGGGAGTCCCTCACAAGTTTTAGATGAGAAGGATAGGCCCCTATCCTATCTTGGCTTAGTATGGTGAAAATGCATTCAAAGTGGAATTCCTAGAAGATAGCGGGTTGTCACCTATCTTCAAAATTGCAGAATTAGTCCATTACAAAGGACCACAAAAAGATATGGATCAGAGTCTCAAAGAAGTCATTAGAGATGTGGAAGAGTTACAATTACCCCATGCTATAGTCAAAGGAGCTAACACCATATTGGATACACGAGTATACAAGAAGACTAGAACAAAAGAGTACAAGGAGAACTTGATCAAAAGGTATGATCAAACCAATGTTGATGAAGTATGGTTCAAATAATTAGAGTTCAGGAAGATGGGGATTGATCCAAGCATCCTCAATCCAAGGGTGGATTGATCTTTTTGTTTTGGGGAGGATGGTGCAGGAGCACACCTAGGCTAACCTCCAAGTTGTAATCATTTTTTCCTGTACTTGACATTAGCCAAGTCAAGATAGGATAGTTTGTTTTTGGACCTTGGAAGGTCATTGCAATGTAGGTTAAGTGAGTTAGTCATTAGGACTAAGGTCACAACAATAGCCATTTTTAGTAGTTTTACAAATTCTTAGGATTAGTTGCTAAATGTGGGATTGGAGTCATGAATGTGTCCAAATCACTTAAATGTGGACATAGAGATGCCATAGGGTATTTAATGATCTTGGATCCTCTAATTGATGAGGTTAGAGGTGCTAAAATGTATGGAGAAGGCATAATAGAGAAGATGCCAAAAGTTGCTAAATTGTTGTCACGACAACATTTGCAGTAATTGCAATTGTTACATGCAACATTGGTGACATTGGATTCTCCTTGAAAATAGGAGTGGGGAATCAACCAAAAAGGCCTAGAATGGTGGAAGAAGGAATCTAATGTATGAAGAGACTCGAATCAAACAATTAGTCATACATTGCAACAAGTGTGAAGTTGAATAGAGCTCTGCAATTCTGGCTTTCTGAGAATCCTGAGAATTTCCTTGTGACAGTCATATTGTATGGGTTGAGAGTTCAAATATAATGATTATTTTTCATGCATAGGATAGTTAGAGGAAATTTTCATTTAGTGAGTTAGTTGATTAGAGGTAGTATACAATCGTAGCTAAATTGTTTTGTAACTAGAGAGTCCACTGGTCCTGTCTTGACCAGATAGTCAAGTCATGGCTCCCCCATGAAATCTAACCATGGGAAACACCTAAGGGTAGATGGAAATGTTAGGGGAGTCAGTGGTGTACATATGTGTAGAGTTAGAAGTCTTAGGAAGTCAAGATGATATTTTTAGATCCAAACCCTAGGCGAGCATGCACTGTCCAGTTAGAGGTTTGGAAGTGAAATAGTGAGCATTCATGTGCAGGGAAAGAAAGAACTATACGGTCTAAGTACATTTCTAGTTAGGGTTTAGTGTTACCTTGAAATTATAGGAGGGTCGAGTCCATACCAATTAGTGAAGTCAAATTTTGAGCAATTTTTGCATAGAGTTGCAGACTGTCCTAGAATTTAGGCCTATTAGCCCTATTGGACCTAGTTTGTAGGAATCCCATGTATGGATGACTTAGGGGTTTAAGAATTACAAAAAACTTTGTAAAAGGATAACCGGTATCTGGATATGGTCTTAGAATTTGAAATTCTTTGGAAATTTTTTGATAGAAGTTAGAAAAACACATTGTCAAGGGCTACAAGGAAGTAAGCCAAATTAGGCTTTTTGAAGACAAAAAGTTAGACTCGATTGAAAATGGATATGAGAATCATCAAGATGGATTCAAATGTGATCATATAAAATTTATACAAGGTGATGGATACCCCTACAAATGAATCAAGAATGTTAGAGTGAAAATTGGCACTTAGACCTTTCTAAGTGTAAGTAGGAGAAGTGGAGAAGTGAAGTGACTATAGGGTGTTAGTCTTTCAAAGGTGAAGCACAAATTGGAGAATCTTAGAGGAGAGTAGGAATAGGACTTAGTTAATGATATAATCCTAATAAGGACCTAGAGGAGATTAGGATCCTTGGTGAAGGTAAAGAAGATCTTCTTAGTAGATTGTGCAAGCAAGCCATTTGGAACACTCAAATCACAAAGTAAACAAACTATCTTGACTTGGACAATGTCAAGTACAAGCCAAAACATCCTAACTATGGAGGTTAGCCTAGGTGTGCTCCTGCACCATCCTCCCCCCCCAAAAAAGTTCAATCCACCCTTGGATTGAGGATGCTTGGATCAATCCCCATCTTCTTGAACTCTGATTCCTTTACCCATACTGCATCAACATTGGTTTGACCATGCTTCTTTATCAAGTGTTCTTTGTATTCTTTGGTTCTAGTCTATTTGTAGACTCTAGTATCGAATACACTTTCAGCTCCTGTGACTGTAGTAGTGGGTAATTGGAGATCTTCCACATCTCTGATCACTTCCTTGAGACTCAGATCCATGTCTTGTTGTGGTACTTTGTAATGGACTAAGTCTACAATATTAAAAATAGGTCAAAGTCCACTTTCTTCTGGGAGCTCAACTCTAAAAGAATTATCACCATACTTAGCTAAGATAGGACAAGGACCTATCCTTCTCATCTACAACTTGTGAGGGACTCCCTTTTCAAGTCTTGATTTGTTAAGATGCACCATGACCAAGTCACCCACATTGAACTGAACTATTCTTCTACTCTCATCAACCTTGGTTTTATGTTTCAAAGTGTTCTCAGTCAAAGTATTCCTGACTGTATCATGTATCTCCTGCATTGCATAAGAAAAATCATATGTATATCCACTTGCCTTTACTCCATCCTTCAAGTCTCTCAACTCATAGAATCCTCTAGGATGTAACCCATATACTATCTCAAAGGGGCTCTTCCCTGTTGACCAATTGATGGTGTCATTGTAAGCATACTCAGCTTGTCCAATCAATTGATCCCATTGTTGTCCATATTCCTTGGTCAAGCACCTTAGTATATTTCCAAGGCTCCTATTCACCACTTCGGTTTGACCATCAGTTTGGGGATGGTATGCAGACCCAAAGGATAAATTAGTGCCTAACCTTTTCCAAAGAGTCTTCCAAAAATGACTCATAAATTTAGTGTCTCTATCTGACACTATGCTCATAGGAAACCCATGGATTCTTACTATCTCTTTGAAGAAGAGAGAGGCTATTTGGCTAGCATCATTAGTGGTCTTGCATGGCACAAAGTGAGCCATCTTGCTGAATCTCTCCACAACTACATATACACTATCCATGCTTTGTCTTGTCTTGGGTAACCCAACTACAAAACCCCTGCTCAAGCATTCCCATGGCCTAGTGGGAATAGGTAGTGGCTGATAAAGGCCTACATTTGAAGAAGTACCTTTTTCTCTTTGACATACAATACAACTTTCCACATACCAACTAACATTAAGATTCATCCTTGGCCAATAATAGAACCTTTGAACAAGTTCTTGGGTCTTAGTGATCCCAAAGGGACCACTCAATGCACCATTGTGCTTTTCTTAGATTAAGTTCTCCCTAATAGACCCTCTAGGGACACACAACTGATTTCCCTTAAACAAAAGATTGCTTTGAAAAGTGTATTCAACACACTTGCTATGGAAATTATTCTTGTATTCAGCACATACCTTATAAATGTTTGCAAAGTCTTCATCATTAGCATATAGATCCTTGAAATGATCTATTCCCATACTCTTCAACTAAATTTCCTGAATTGTGAAAGCTATTCTAGACAATGCATCTACCACTTTATTGAGGACACCTTTCTTGTGTTTGATATTAAAGGTATAAGCTTGTAGGTACTCAACCCACTTCATGTACTTGTGACTCAACTTTTCTTGAGAGTTCAAGAAACTTAAAGTTTGATTATCCGAGTAGACTATGAACTCCTTGGGGAGTAAATAGTGTTGTAATCACCTGAAAATGGTCTGATAAGCTCAAAATCCCTAATATGCAATTAAGTCCTCCAGGTCCTAACCAAGACTATCAATATCAAGCTAATCACAATTATATAATTAAACTAGATCAATTTAAGTATATAATTCATCAAAAATCAATACTCCAAGATCACTCATCAAGAGGCATCTATCTAAAGCCATTAATTCTTCAATTAACCTTGAATGAATTAAATCAAATCAAAAAATTAAATACATGGCTAAAGAAATCAATTAAAGGGAATTAATTAAATTAAATAATTAATATTCCTTCAACATGCCTCAAGGATAAAGCCTCAAACCAATAGGAGGTAATCACTTGGATCAAGCAAGTTTCCATCTCAACCATTCCTCATGGATGTATCTCAACCACTTAATTCAAATTCAAATTTGAATCTTTCCCTCCAAAAATTATCTATAAAAAGAAGCCATTCTAAGCTTATTTGATAGAGGAGAATAGAATTCAAGCATAGATATAATGTCAATTTTGTTTTAGCTCATCTAGTTCATCATTTTTAACATGCTAATCTAGTTCATTTGTATAATTTGATTCAAATTGTGCATAATTGAACATGTTCTTGAGTATTTTAGGCATTTTTACAATGAATCTTCCATTTCATGATTGTCATTCTATGATCTAACATGCTTAATATGAGAGCAATTTGCAATTTAGAGTAGAATCTTCATGACTAGGAAGCAATAATTTGATTTCTCAAGGTTTTCTATGTTTTTCATTAATTTGATCTTACTAACCTTGGATATAATGAGTTATTGAGTGTTTGTGTGTAGTATACTTGCAAATACATAATTACACATCACATTTTGGTGCCCACCGTCGGGCAGATTGCTCAAATTTTATGAAATTCTGCTCTATGTTCTTAACATTTTGACAATTTGCAGGTAGTTTATCATTTTGGGTCTGAGAGATATCATTTCCGGGATTGTTCTATAATCTCCAAAAATTATTTTATCATCTCTGGTGGTTTTAATATCATCTGCAGATTCCATGGCATCATCTTTGGAAGGTAACAATTTGGTTTTAATGCGTCTTTGGTAATTCCTTTATCGTTTTTGGAAATCTTTAACGTTTGGAGTAAAAAGATTATCATTTATGGGATGCGTTATCATTTTGGGTTAAATTTTTATCATTTCTAGGGTTTATCATTTTAGGTCTCTGGAGTATTGTCTGTATTCTAGAGAGAAAAATAACAGAGTTTTTTCATGGATTAATTCGATTGCTAACATACTAACTTGGTTGTTTTCTTTATTTTTATCATCTTTATAGCAGCCTAACATGTTTTGCAGGATGTTTGCCAAAGATTTCCATGGAGAGAAACTACTAACAAGTTTTTTGTAGGTGGCCAAATTGCAAAAATTCAAACACTTTGACACTTAATACAATTTTTGTGCATTTCCTAATTTGGATAGAGGATTATGCTCTTTTCCCTTTGGGAAAATCAAAAACTCAAACCCCAAATTATGCTTTGTACTAAAATTGAAGGAAATGAACAATTTTCTTTTATATGCAATGTGTTTTGTCAATTAATTTAGGCATCTTAACATCAAATTTAGGGTTAAATTTTGGTTTCATTAGAGGATTATGCTCTTTTCCCTTTGGGAAAATCACAAACTCAAATGTGAAATAGAAGATTAATTCTTGATTTGAGGAAATGAACTTTGTTTGAAGTGCTTGATAGGAGAAAATGTTATTGAGTAGGAGAATATGCTCTTTTCCCTTTGGGAAAATAAGAAATCTAGACCTCTTTTCAACGCCAATCCTCTTTACTTGCTTTATCCTTTAGTTGGGCCTGTCGGTGAGGAAAAAATCTCCTGGGATGACCCACGTGAGAACAAGGTGTAAGCCACACCACTCTAAATCACGTTAAACAAATTTACTCTTTCGAGTTAAAGTCTGGGGAGTCAGATGTCATTTGAGCTTATACTTAGCTCACATCTAACTTAAGGGTGGCCTAACAGTCTCAATCACATTTTCGTGACCGCTTTTTCCAAGATGCTCTATGGGGCTATACACCTTAATTGCGCTTGCACGGACATAGAGGATACAACCAAACTGAGAACCTTACTAAACACTTTAGGATTAGAAGCTACTTGTATCACCCCTGAAAGGTGATAATCCTTGTGCAAGGAAAAAATTATTTTCCCCAAGATACTCATCATATCGTGCCCCCATTTGCGTTTGGAACTGGATAATATGGTATCATGACTGGAGCCATTGCGTGCTTGGTGATAGCCATATTTTGATTAGTAAATGGGTGTGTACCTAAGTCTATGAGTAAAAAGTTTTCATTCTATGCCGATAGTTCATGTTTGTACCCTTATAATCACAAAATTTTCAAAAACAAACAATCCTTATCAAAACCATGACAAAAAAAACTTGCTTTGTGTGTGTGTTTGTCACTAATACTTTCATAATTCAAAACACCTTGCAAGCATTCCAAAAATGGGTCACTCTATTCAATATGGTTGTTGGTTCCTTTGCACAAAAGTTCTCAAGAAATTACTCCAAAATTTTCTCAAAAGCATTGGTCCTAAAGCATTGCCCTTAAGTTCTTGTTGTCTTGATTGTCAAAAATATTGGTCCTAAAGCATTGCCCTTAAGTTCTTGTTGTCTTGATTGTCAAAAACATTGGTCCTAAAGCATTGTCTTTAAGTTCTTGTTGTTTTGTTTATCCAAAAAAAGGTCATTTTGTGCTATTCATCTCAAAATTCAATTCAAAAGTGGAAGTTCTAAAGTCATCTATTGCTAGTCCTAAATATCCAAAGTGCTCAAATCAAACCTTGGTGTCTAGAAAATAAAACTATTTTCTATTTGTTTCAATCAACTCAAACTACTTTTTAATTGGTCATATTAACCCTCTTTTTTTTTATAGATCACTATCAAGGTCAATCTAACCTTCATCAAGATCTCAAACATTATCAATTACATCAACAATTTTTCACCAACTTTGACCAATTGTAAAGCTAGTTTATCAAACATTGAAACTATAGGTGATAGGTTGCTATTCTTTGCTAATCAAGTATCATTTAATCCTACATGGTGTAGACATGAAGTGGATGTATTCACCACATAGACACTTCAAAACATTCTAGAATACACATTGAAGCACAACAAGAACAATAGTACGATCCTTTTTCAGCTCCTAGAGCAAGTGATTAGGAAACTACTACCAACATCAACAATACCAACAACAACAACATGGCTGGAATTGAAAATGAATGGGCTACTCAAACCACTAATGATGAAGAACTAACTGAGGAGTATATCCAAAAATTCTAACAAGATGCAATATTCCAAAAGATCATGGACAAAATCCTAATGGCAGATAAAGAAAAATAATTCATGCATCTAGCTTCAACAGGGATAAAACTACCTCAAGATTTTGATGTGGAACAACTCAAAACACAAGAATAAGAAAATCCTATGACTCTCCTTGTGAAACAAGTGGAAGCTTTAAAAACTCAACTTCTTGACATGAAGAAAGAAAAATAAACAATACCAAAGAAATACTCTATAAGTACATTTTGTCCTATGCCATTTGATCAAAGCTTACACATGCCAGCATTTCCACCAAATGTGTACATACCTAAATATGACAAATATACAGGATATACAGACCCTTAAGATCATGTATGGGATTTCTATACCTTAAGCATGGAGTTCATTCATGAACAAACATATCTTATGAGATTATTCCCTCGCAGTTTGAGTGGACAAGAAACAGAATGGTTTGCTAAATTACCACATGGGATAAAAACCTTTGAAGAACTTGTAGAAAGGTTTATGCAACACTATTCATACAACATTCAACACCCTATTACTATGATTTACTTGTGAAATACCAAACAGTGGGTTGGTAAACCTTTTATATCTTTTCTACAAAGGTGGAGAAGACTTTTTGCACTGTATCCTTGATTAATTCCGTAAACAAAAAAGATGGATATTTTTGTAAACAACATGGTCACAGAATTAAATCATTATATCCAACTACGATGCATTCCAACATTTGAAAAAATGATTGAGATGGGAATAAAAATTGAAGATACCGTGATAAGGAAAGGTGAAATTAAAATCTACAAAGAGACTAAAGGATCTTTCAATCCAAATTACAATGGCAACCAAGATAAATCAAAGTTTTGGAACAAAAATCAAAATGTTGTCAATGATGGAGTAGTAGATGCACACAACGTAAAATCACAACAACCAACATTCAATTTATCTACTACTACTCCTCCTAAGAATTCCACTATTGCATCTAATGTGCGGGTTAATCAAAAGAACAATAAGAAAAAACCACCTTTTACATACACTCCTAAACAGATATTTACACCTCTTGGGGAGTCTTTGAAATTAGCATTATGAAAGCCTATCACTCACAAGGTGATCACATTACCAGAATCAAGACCATATGAACCACTAGTTAAGCCTAAATGGTGGAATGATGCACACTATTGTGAGTACCATAGAAACAAAGGGCATAGAACAAATGAGTGCATGAAACTAAAACATTTGTTACAAGACTTGATTGAAAATGAGCTCATTACAGTGGATGGTCACAAGACAAATGAAGATCATACAACTTTTCAATCACCTTTACCTAATTATGAGAAAGGAGAATCATCTAATGCAAAAGGTAATCAGGTGAACTACACATATTGTCATGAAAAAACTATCAACATGCTATAAGAGGCCAATCAAAGTGTCAATGTGATCATTATCAAAGACAAGCAAAAGGGTGAAGCTTCTAATGCAGTAACACAAGGACAAGCCAAGGTAGTCCTAAATGGAGATTCTTCAAAACTTCCTATATCATCAAAACCTACAATAACCAAGAAAAATCCATCATCTTTCTCATCTAATTATAGCTTGGTTGATTAGTTACAAAGAACTCCTGCACAAATCTCAATTATTGAATTGCTTAAACTCTCTTCATCACATAAAGAGATTTTGGAAAAAGCCTTGGTTGAAACAAATGTTCCTGACAATTTGGACATAGATAAATTTCAAACCATGGTGGGACACTTGACTACTCCTCATTATTTATCCTTTTCTAAAGAGGATGAAAATGCCTTAAGTCACCCTCATAACATGTCACTGCACATAGAAGTCCTCATTCACAGACATCAAGTAAGATGAGTCTTGATAGACAGAGGAGCGGGTCTCAACATTTGCACTCTAGGTTTGATCAAAGAACTTGGATTCTCAGATGAACATATTGATCCTAAGAAAAGAATAACTATAAAAGCATATGATGATGAAGAAAGATCATCCTAAGGGCTATTCATGTTGCCAATTAGAGTGGGACCTGCAGAAATAAATGTGGTGTTCTAGGTACTTGATCTTAAACTATCTTACAATATTCTTTTGGGAAGACCTTGGACACACAAAATGTAAGCTGTCCCCTCTACTTTTCATCAATACTTGAAGTTCCCATACAATGGAGAAGAGATAACAATCCTAGCTGACACAACCTACTTTCAATTTTGTAACAATATGCGTCAATCAAATGAATGGATGGTTCCATATAATAGAGAAGCTTCTCAAGAATGAATCCCAGAGAGTTTAATCTCCACATTAATGCAAGAATTTGAAAAGAAACTAAAATTACATGATAATGGAATGGGAGAATACAAGATTAATCAATTACTCTCTATGACAACATTACCCTTATCTCCAAGATCACAAGGGAGACCATCATCTTCTACAATGTCAGCAACACCTAAAGTGCAAACAAAATTCAACGGAACCTTTGTACAAGGAAAATCAGTGGAAAAAGAAAAAGAGGTTGCGGATGTGTTAAGTTGGTTATACAAAGACAAAGATGATGCTCATCAAGATATCAATCATATTCAAATTACCACTCAAAAATATGGATGTGGTCTAAGTATCATGCAAAAGATGGGATATCAAGGACAAGGACCTTTAGGAAACAATAGAGAGGGTTTGGTTGAACCAATATTTACACAATTTAGAGATCCTAGGGACAAAACATGAATTGGATATTCTGAAGAATCACACATACCTCTCATTCAGGATGGGCCAATCTTTGATGAAGAAATGGAAGAATTAGAAGAAGAAATAGAATTCATACAACAGTGATATGAGAGGATATTACATATTCATGATGAAAATCCCCATTATCAAGGTGAAAGATACGTTCCTCCATTTTTAACTCAAACAAATGAGGACGAAGATACAAGCATGCCCTTATTAGAGAATTTAAACATTAATGGTGTTCAAAATGCAATTCAAGAGCATCATTCTGATGAGGAGACTAATACACAAGACAATCATCATCCCAACTAGGGGGAAAGGGTCACACCTACTCATGTTCTAGACACCAGTCAGTCTATGGAAATAGATTCTAATGACTATGAATGGGACTCATTCTCTGATGTTAGTACCGTGGATATAGAGATAGATGTCATTCATCAATACGCACCCCAGATGGAGAGAGGTGAAAGTTCCAATGATGCTGGTCCTTCTAACATAGACATAGACCCATAAGACATCATGAAACCTAACATTATTGATACCGGTATAGGACTATTGGTAGATTATATAGAGTATCAAAACATATTGGTAAATACATATCTTAATAGAACAACACGTGAAGGGGGACAAAACTCATATATTCAACCATTTGAATTCGGTTCACAAAATATCGACGATGACTCGAGTGAGAATAGTGAGGATCTTCTCGGTCTAACCATTCTTTTGGAAGATAATTTTGATAGATCTTGTTGATCCATTCAAACACAATGATTACAATTCCATCCTACATCTTAACATTAGTGAAACTAACCCAAAAAATGATCTTCAACTTGTGTATCCTGACTTAATTGACTGGACTTTATCTAAACCCATGGATATACCCGTATTTGCCAATGACTATGATATCGACTGTTACCTCAATGTAGTAGAACCTGTACCTTCTTCCACTAGGAATTCTAACACTAGGGAGGATATCAAGTTTTCCAGTTGCAAAAATAAAGAAAAAATTAATAAAAGATCTGAGGGTGAAAACCATTCTGTGGCAGTCTCAGATCATGAAAAAGAAAGAATAAAAGACATATCTGATAGTGAAAACCTCACTGAGGCACTAAAGGATGGGAAACTTGATATCCTTCTTGATCACTCTCTGGAATGGTCTGTGGTACTTATCAAACCAATTCAACCAATTAATCTTGGTACAGAGGAGAACCCGCACATCATATACATTGCTCAATCTCTATCTATGGAAGAAAAGGAAGCATTTATATAATTTTTCAAAGAAAAGACGATCAATTTTGCATGGTCTTATTCTGACATGCCAGGGCTTGATCCTAATTTGATTATGCACCATTTATCTATGGCCCCTAGGATAAAACTTGTCAAGAAGAAGTTACGAAAGATGCATATTGCTCTTTTGGTAAAGGCAAAACTAGAAAAATTGTTGAAAGAAGGATTTATAAGAGCTATTGCATATGCCGCATGGATATCTAATATTGTGCCAGTGTCAAAACATGATAAATCCATTAGAATCTGAACTAACTTTCGAGATGTCAATAAAGCATGTCCAAAAGATGACTTTCCATTGACAAGTATTGATGTCTTCGTAGATCTTATAGCTGGATATGAGATGTTGTCCTTAATGGATGGATTCTCCATGTACAATCAAATGAAAATTTCTCTAGAAGACCAAGATAAGACAGATTTTACCATGAGGAACTTTCTGCTAGAACATCATGTTCTTCAAACTCAAAAATCCAGGAGCGACATATCAAAGAGCAATGACAACAATCTATCATGATATGATGCACAAAAATATGGAAGATTATGTGGATGAAACTTTAGGTAAATCTCATCATCGTGAAGATCATCTATAGGATTTAGCAAAAATCTTAGACAGGATGGAGCAATTCAAGTTACGCTTGAACCCAAAAAAGTGTGCATTTGGGGTCACCTCAAGAAAATTGTTAGGGTGCATAGTTTTTGCTAAAGGAACTGAAGTTGATCCAGAAAAATTCAAAGATATCATTGAGATGCCTCCACCTAGAAACATCAGTCAAGTGTGATCATTACAAGGGAAGTTACAATCAATTCAATGGTTCATTGCTCAATTAGCTGATAAAGCTCAACCATTTACTAAACTTATGCACAAAGGTATCACTCACAAATGAGATGAAGCATGTGAAACATCATTTAATCAATTGAAGTAGTATCTAGTGAACCCACCTATTCTAATGCCTCCAATTGCAAGAAAATCTTTGCTCCTATATATTTCAACAACTAATACCTCATTGGGGGCATTATTGGCACAAGAAGATGAAACAGGAAAAGAACGTGCAATCTATTACATCAGCAAAACATTGGTGCAATATGAACTTAATTACACACCAATTGAAAAAGTAGTGCTAGTAGTGGTATTTGCATCTCAAAATTTTTGGCACTATATGATGGCACATTCAATCAAGTTGGTGGCTAAGATTGACCCGCTTAAATATCTCTTAAACAAAGCAACTTTAACTAGAATATTGGCTAAGTGGATGATGATACTAAGCGAGTTTGATATTGAATACGTTGAAAAAAAAGCTATTAAAGGGCAAGTTATTGCAGATCAACTTGCAGATGCACCATTATCAGGTGATCTCCCTTTGACTATTGATTTTCTAGATGATTAGTCCATTTTCATACTTACAGAACATACCTGGATGATGTATTTCGATGGATCATTTACACAACATGGCATTGGATCAGGTGTTGTATTCATATCACCTCAAGGATACACTATACCAAAGGCATACAAGATTTTATTTTTTGTGTACTAACAATATTGTGAAATATGAGGCCTTGGTAAATGGACTCAAGATGGCACTAGAATGGTAGATAACAACACTACATGTTTATGGTGACTCCCAATTGGTCATAAATCAAATCACCGATGAATATCAGACTATATAAGATAAGCTTGCGCCATATAAGAAAATGGTGGATGATTTAAAATAGTACTTTGTCGGCATAACATTTGAGCAGATATCTAGGGTAAAAAATCAAGTAGTCGATGCAATGGCTAATATTATGTCTCTTATAGAGTTATCTGATAATCAAGCATGTTATGAATTCCTAGTGGATGAGTTACCTTATCCCTCCTACAACTGTCTTGATTCCAATCTAGTTTTCCAACTAATAGGATGTGACTCCCCTCGCTATGGATCTATTCGAACCTATCTTGAAACCAATTTTTTACTCAAGGGTATATCCAAGAACCAAAAATGTAACCTTATTCATTAAGCATCCAAGCATGTAATCATCACAGATGATTTGTATTGTAGAGGTTTTGATGGTACCTTACTAAGATGTTTAGATCTAGAAGAATCTAACAACACTTTACATGAATTCCATGAAGGTATTTGTGGATCGCATTCAAATGGTCTTACCTTAGCTAAGAAAATCTTGTGTATTGGGTATTATTGGCCTATAATGGAGAAAGATGCTATCAAATTTTCAAAAACTTGCAAAAAGTGTCAAATCCATGGCAATCTTATACATGCACCAGCAAGGGAATTGTTACCTTTTATCACAGACCATCCTTTTCAATAGTGGGCCTTTGATATTATTGGTCAAACTTACCCATCATCCACTAATGGTCACAAGTTCATTATCACAGCAATAGAATATTTTACCAAGTGGGTTGAGGATATACCCTTAATCATGGCAATAGGAAAAAAAATCTCACTATTTATCCTCAACTACATCATTTTACGGTATGGTCTTCCTTCATCAATTATGACAGATAATGGTAAACAGTTCAAAAACAAGGATGTGATAGAAATTTGCAACAAGTTCCAAATTACCCAGCATTTCTCCTCTAAATATTATCCTCAGGTAAATGGGCAGGTAGAGGCTAGCAACAAGAATATTCTCAAGATTCTCATTCATACTATTAATGATTTTGGTAAAGATTGGCATGTTCAGATCAACCCAGATTTGTGGGCCTATCGAACAAGTATCAGAATGCCAATAGGAGCTACTCCTTACTCTTTGGTTTATGGTGCTGAAGCAGTTCTTCCAATTGAGGTAGAAATTCCATCATTAAGGGTATCTTTAAAAGGGCTAATCACATATGAGGACTACAGAGTCTCACGTCTACAACATCTAGAACTTTTAGCCAAGAAACATCAAGATGCCTTCAAACATTTACAAGGATATCAAAAGAGAATGGCAAAAGGCTATAATAAAAAGGTCAAACCTTGTGAGTTTCAAGTGGGTGATTTAGTACTACATGAAAATACTAAGAATCAATAATAGAGAATAAAGAAGGGAAAGTTTGAACCTAACTGGTTAGGGCCTTTCATAATCACCACAGTATTCAGATCTGGAGCTTATCAGCTAGCTACCACAGAAGGAGACACACTTCCTGATCCAATCAACACAACTCATCTAAAGAGATTCTATGCTTAAGAAGTTGTCACAGCTATGTACAGTGGAAAAGATTCTGAAAAATTTCAAAAATAATGGAAAAATTCTAAAAATGATTGTCCTGGTGAAAACCTGGCAAACAGGCGGTTGGACAATAACAAAAAAAAAGGAGAAAACAACAAAAAAAATTGAAAAACAAAAAAATCGTGCCTTGGTGAAAACCTGGTAAATAGGCACCTTGGTAGCAAAAATAGCATTCCTACAAATGGTGAAAACCTGGTAAATAGGCGCTATGTCATCAGCTCACTGCTCTGTCTATCAAAGCTTGGATAACTATTCAGTAAGAACTTCAATAACTTTGAGCTAACACAAGACAAAACACGTTCCTAACTGATTGAATCTATCATTTACCTATCACTTTACCATGGTTTGAAATCTAATCTTATCCTTCTCAAAACTATTTCAAGGAAAGCAATTCACCAACGGTATTTCTCAATACCACATCAATCAATCAAAGGTGTTTCTCAACACCACCCCAGTTAAACATCCAAACAAAGGTATTTTTCAATACCACTGATCAAGTCACATCTCATATCAACAAATAAAAATAGTGTTTCCTAAACACTCATCCTGTTATCAACATGATCATATTGAATCTATCAATCAAAATCACAAGCACAAAAATGATCAGTCCTGTCCTATGCTTGCATGAATTTTGGCTCCTAAGTAACTCTATGATGTATTTGTACTAGATACACACTGAAAGAGTTGGGATACTTTTCTTTGTATGATTGTTTGTTCTTTATCAGATTTTTGCCTATTATACTTCTCTCGAATGTTTTAATGATACACTACTGAGTTAGAAACATAAAGACAGAGGGCATGATATTTTATTTGATTTTTGCTTGTGATTGACATGGGTTTTTGACAAGGTCTATGATGAAAAAATTAAAGGTACATGAACGACTCTGATTCTGAGACCAAAGCAAACACTTATGTTAGTTTGGGTTGCTATCTTTTATCAATTGTTGATTATCATATTTTTGAAAATGTTCCATGAGTCTTTGTACTAGAACATTGAAGAAATCATATGGTATTTTTCTTTTGTTTGTTATGTGTTTGTTAACGCAATTGATACTCAGGACATCATTATCTGCTATATCTTGATGCTTGTGTCAAATTGCAATATCAAAATTAAGCTCAAATTAGTATTCATATCATCAGAGTAAATTAATTGTTCATGGTGGTTGTACTAAAATCAAACATTTTACATAAGTCATATTCATATTATCATAGTCACTTAAGCACTAGCGATGATTGTATGTACTTATATCTAAGAAAATTGATATTCATACTAACATGATTACTTGTATATCAGTGTTGGTTGTGTCAAAAATGGGGTACGCAAAAATCTCAATGATGAAACAAAAGCATAAAATGAATGACATGAAAATGGAAGTTGCATCTGCATCTGCATTTTAGAATTGAATTTCATTCTAGAAGTTGCATATCTCTTATATCAAGTGACGCTAAGAAAGGCTATCATAACACACATTCAAAAGAGGGAAAAACAAATTTCACACATTCAAAGATATCATTTCTCTTATGATTGAGTATTTTAAATCACTGAAATAAAAAAATCATCATTTTGCATCTCCATTGCATAAACATTAAACTTCATACATATGCATCCATAACATTAATGTAACATCATATCTATGCATCAAAAACAACAAAAATAAAATGCATCCATACATTTGCATCCAAAGCATACTAAAATAAAAGAGAGTAATCATAGCATAATCATAATAATCTCATAAAGCATAAAATGTCAGTGATAAAAGATACAATGAGATCAAAAAATGAGAATGTTATCATATATAAAATAATGTCCATGAGATACATCATCCAAAAACTGAGAAAAAATGGTGCTAGATCACATATACATCAATACATCATCATCAAAAAATTTAGTAGCTCATAATCAATCAAGACTGACTAGCTGTGTCATCCCCTGGTGGTCCATGCAGAGGAGCATCTGATCTACTCGGTCCACCACCCTCTAACTATACTATGGCACATGAAAAAGGACTAACTCTTGCAGTAGGATCTGGTACAGCTAAAAAATAAGCTGCCTGATAATAGGATGCTCTACTGTGTTGTGCTACAACATCTCTCTATGAAACATCCAAAGCTCTATCCCTATCAGATAGTTGATCTTGTAAAATTGCTATACGAGTCTGTAACTAGCCTCTCTCTCTCTCTATGAAGATGTACGATCACTGATACATCTATTGTACCCTATACTAGTACACCTATAGGTCTAGGCCCTGGTGCCTGTAAACCTGAAGGAACTATAGGACCTATACTTAGTTGAGGAGGAGGAGTACTCATATGTGGTATAACCTGTGCACCTGGTCAGATATTTGTACTAACTGATCTAGTAACTCTCACCTGAGAAGGAACCTGTGAAGTAGTCACTTGGGTGGAAGCAAACACCTATGCCGAGGTAACCTGTGCAATAGGAATCTGAGAAGGAGATGGAATTTGAGAAGAAGAAGGAATATGAGAGGATGAAGGAACATGTCTTGTACTTGGTATTTCTGAAGAAGACAGTGCCTGTGTAGTCACTGGTGGTGTCAGTCTTGCAATACAAACTCTGACCTATCTCTGCTGACGACCACAACCTCTGCCAGCACTATCATCACTACTACTCGGACGTTTGTGAGAGGGATCCTTGACAACCCCACCGCCTCTATCATCATCTTCTCCATCATCACCCTCATCTACCATAATTGGCACTGCCTCATCAGGAGAGGTCAACTGAGAGAATGGATGTTGTGCAAAATATACTACAAAATTAGGAGTCATACCAGCATCTATAACATCCAGAGCCAGAAACCATATCACAAGAGCTAATCGCTAATGGTCAAGAACAACATCCTCATAAACTAGTTGGGGTCCCCACTGTGGCTACTCATATCAGGTGCAAGCATATGCTACCATACCCTGGGGTATGGTCTGTGTAATGCCAAACTTTTGTAAGACAAGAGTAACCAAGAATATCTCAACAATATATATGGCATGGCCAATCAAGTATCTCTCTATACAGACAAAGGGAATCTCTCATCTATCGCTCCTCCACTCCTCACAACCTAAGTAAGGATGCCAGATGACAACTATCATATCATCTATTCCTCGCCTCCAGTACTCAAAGTTGCCTAGGCGGGGCTACACCATATCTCGAGCATATATTTACACATAAGGAAGTTGCTCCTGTCAAGATCTAGCCACTACTGGCTGTGTAATGGGGATGTGCTCCCAGGCCCATATCTATAATAGTATCAAACCTATAGAAAATGATTTATCATGACGATAAAACACCTGATGCAAATCATGATATAAGTGTGGAAGAAGACAGGTACCCCAGGCTAATTTATGAGGATTTTGCATCAAATCCTCTAACAATCTACCCCATCCAACTGAAAAGCCCTGTGCACTCCTATCAGGAACAAGGAATCCACCAATAAGACCAGCTAGTAATCTTGGTAATACAAGGCCCTACCTCTCTAATCTCTCCCATGTAATATGACGCTCTACAACTAATGGATCCTAAAATACTTGTATATAGGCATCTATACATTCTTGGCCTATAGGATCATAATAAGGTAATTCACCCATCATAGGTATGCGGAGAATATGCCATACATCCTTTGGCGTCACTGTAATCTCCCCAGTAGGTAGGTGGAACATGTTATGTTCCAAGTGCCATCACTCTATCAAGGTAGTCAGTAAACCTTGGTTTACTGTATACTCAAGCATCTCTAAAAGGTATCCCAGACCACAACAAAATATGTCTCGGCGATCCTCAACAAATAACTGGCCAGTCAATGACAACACATGAGGATATGGTGCTTGTGTCTCTAAGGTGCCAGAATCTCTCTACAAAAGGGTAAAAACATGATAGAATTAGAATTGGGGCAAGCAGGGATGTGCAAAGAAGATATGCTCAGTACATAGCTATTTTAACAGGGTCAGATGGACTAAGGCATTCAGATTTTCTAAAAATTTGGACTTAAACTCTGCATTTTGGGCTCACTATCCCGAAAGAGATATTCTAGGAGCTAAAAATGACATTCTACCAAAAATGATGTTTGTTTTACCAAAAATGATGCATTTTTCCGTAAACAATATCAAAAGTATGGGAAACGCTAAAACAAAAACCGTAAATGATGCTCAATGGTAAATGATGAAATGAAAATGGGAAATGATAGAGGAGAGACTGAAAATGATAAAAAAAATGGGAAACAATATTTCATTTACTGGAAACAATATTGCAAGGAAATTAAAAAAAGCATCTAAAAATAAAGCAAGAACATGTACGAAATTCAAATTTTCAAAGCAGGATTTCGATGACATACCACTGGCGGTAGTGGGCAGGTCTCTAGTGTCTCTAGATGAGCTCAAATCGATGATCATGTAGGGGAATCACCATCTTTTCTCTCTGAGCTCTGCAAATCTCTATCAGTGAATAGTTCAAATGAATAGTAATTTTGAATTATTACCCTATTTTAATCTCATTTTTGGGGTAATTAATTTCAAATTTTTAACCACAAACTA
>MU224095.1:335306-352708 GCA_018584345.1 Thuja plicata | reverse complement strand
ATCTCTATCAGTGAATAGTTCAAATGAATAGTAATTTTGAATTATTACCCTATTTTAATCTCATTTTTGGGGTAATTAATTTCAAATTTTTAACCACAAACTATTCTTTGTCTATTGCACCATTTTTGCTCTAACTTCATCCTACGGAGTCTGATTTCGACCAAATGAAAAGCAGTGTTTTCATGGTTTTGACCACTATCTTTTCTATTGGAATCAAAATCTTCATTCCAAGCTTATCATTCTCATATAGATGTTTTTATCTAGAAATTGACCCAATTTCATGTCCATTTTGATTCCAAGGAGGCATTATCAATTGCATCTAGTCAAGTGATCATAATACCATATTTGTTTCCAAACAAATAGGGCATTGTCAGAAGTCTAACTTGACTCTGCAAGTGATCAAACAAATCAACTTCAATGCAGCTAGAGAATCTTCATCAGGTATCAAATTAGTCTCCACATTATCAAATTTGGAACGATTGATTTCATCGCTTCATATCAAATTGCTCACTCTTATCAAATTCAAGTGCTAAACATCAGTAGAGATATCAATTTCACCGCATCACATCAAATTGATAGTATGTGTAGCTAAATTCAATTGAAATTTCAAACAGTGATCAGTTTCAACACATCGCATTAAATTGATCATCTATTCAAATCTTTGCTAGAAATCAGTTTCATCACATCACATCATTTACCAGTTGTCTAGTCAATCCTTCTGAACTATGTCTTCAAGATATCAGTTTCATCACATCACAACAAACTGATATCAATCAAGATTTCAGACATCACTATAACAGTAATTGATTTCATCACTTCACATCAAATTGATTATGTGTTATTATCTTCAGCAATTAGACAAGTGATCAATTTCATCACTTCACATCATATTTATCTCCTGGTTGCTACAATAACCTTTCAGTAATCAAGAATCTCCACCAGCTTCAATCGCATTTTGTTTAGTCAAGTTCAGAATCGGTTTCTAATCAAGAATAGTTGTATCACTTTATATTCAGCTATTCAATCGCTAATCAAAACTAGATGTTCTTTGAATCAACATGCTAATCGCACATCGATTCAAAGAGGGGCAAATGTAATCACCTAAAAATGGTCTGATAAGCTCAAAAGCCCTAATCTGCAATTAAGTCCTCTAGGTCCTAACCAAGACTATCAATATCAAGCTAATCATAGTTATATAATTAAACTAGATTGGTTTAAGTATATAATTCATCAAAAATCAATAATCCAAGATCACTCATCAAGAGGCATCTATCAAAAGCCATTAAATCTTCAATTAACCTTGAATGAATTAAATCAAATCAAAAAATTAAATACACAGCTAAAGAAATCAATTAAAAGGAATTAATTAAATCAAATAATTAATATTCCTTCAACATGCCTCAAGGATAAAGCCTCTAACCAATAGGAGGTAATCACTTGGATCAAGCAAGTTTTCATCTCCACCATCCCTCATGGATGCATCTCAACCACTTAATTCAAATTAGAATTTGAATCTTTCCCTCCAAGAATTCTCTATAGAAAGAAGCCATTCTAAGCTTATTTGATAGAGGAGAATAGAATTCAAGCATAGATATAATGTCAATTTTGTTTTAGCTCATCTAGTTCATCATTTTTAGCATGCTAATGTAGTTCATTTGTATAATTTGATTCAAATTATGCATAATTGAACATTTTCTTGAGCATTTTAGGCATTTTTACAATGAATCTTCCATTTCATGATTGTCATTCTATGATCTAACATGCTTAATCTGAGAGAAATTTACAATTTGGAGTAGAATCTTCATGACTAGGAAGAAATAATTTGATTTCTCAAGGTTTTCTATATTTTTCATTGATTTGATCTTACTAACCTTGGATATAATGAGTTATTGAGTGTTTAAGTGCAGTATACTTATAGATACATAATTACACATCACAATTGTCTCCATTTCCTTAAAGCCTGAACCAATACATACATTTCAAGGTCATAAGAAGAATAATTCTTCTTAGATTCACTCAACTACTCTAAATGAAATGCTTTTGGTCTGCCCTCTTGGCTTAGGATAGCTCCAATAGCCACATTGGTTGCATCACACTCAATGGTGAAAAGCTTCTCAAAGCTTGGCAAGACTAAGACAGGTTGGGTAGAAATATTTTCTTTCAATAACTCAAAGCTCTTAGTGGCTTGTTCATTCCATATGAACTTAGTCTTCATTCCTCCTTTGATTGTGTCCAACATAGGAGCACAAATAGCACTAAACTACTTTATAAACTTCCTATAATACTGAGCAAGGCCATGAAAACTTCTTACCTCTATTGTTGTCCTTGGAGTAGGCCAATTCATGATGGATTCCACTTTACTTTTGTCCATTTTTAGATTTCCATGAGATAGAACAAACCCAAGGTACACTAGCTCTATTTTGAAAAACTCACATTTCTCCAAGTTGATCATCAACTTCTCTTCATTCAGCTTCTTGAAGACAGTCTCAAGGTGTTGAAGATGCTCCTATCTTGTCCTACTATAAATCAGTATATCATCAAGATATACTACTACAAATTTTCCAATGTAGTCTTTGAGGACTTCATTCATGAGCCTCATGAATGTAGAGGGGGCATTATACAGTCCAAATAGCATGACAAGCCACTCATACAAACCTTTATTGGTTTTGAAGGCTGTATTCCATTCATCTCCCTCATGTATCCTAATTTGGTGACACCCACTCTTCAATTCTATCTTGCTATAGTACTTGGCTTCACCTAGACAATCCATTAGGTCTTGAATCCTAGGTATAGGGAACCTATACCTAATGGTTATCCTATTTATGGCTCTTGAATTATTACAAAGCCTCCATGTTCCTCCTTTCTTTGGTGCTAGGATAGTAGGTACTGCACAAGGTCTAATGCTTTTCTTGATAAGGCCTTGGTTAAGGAGTTCTTCTATTTGATTAGCAATATCCTCATTTTGTTGAGGGGTCATCTTGTAAGCTTCCTTATTAGGTAGGGTAGCTTTGGGTATGAATTCTATCCTATGAATTATGGCTCTTTTAGGGTGTAATACTGATGGTTGTCCATCACTTACTATGACTTCATATGTCTGCAACATGCTTTGTATCTCCTTAGGTATCTCTGATTTCTTGTCTCCTTTTTCTTCATTCTTTTCTCTTGGCCTTAGCACCAATGCATAGACAACTCCTTCTCCTTCTTCCATGGCTTCTATGAATTCTTTTTCACCCACCATAAGCAAATTAGGACCTGATGTCTTCACATATGCATCCTCTAACAATGATTGGATTTTGAAAGTTACTTTGTCCTTCTTGAATGTATAGGAGTTCTTCACTCCATCATGGATAGCTTGGCAGTCAAATTTCCATGGTCTTCCTAGGAGAAAGTGACATGCATCCATAGGTATCACATCACATAGAACCTTGTCCTTACATCTCCCTATAGAGAACTCTACCCAAGCTTGCTCGTTGACTAAGACATGTTGTCCCTTATTGGGCCATGTGACGTTGTAAGGATGGGTGTGAGGTATCCTTGTCATGCCTAAATTGCTAACTGCTTCTTCTGACATAATGTTTTCAATAGACCTTGAGTCCACAATGAATCTACATACTTTTCACATCACCTTACATTTTATTCTAAATAGGGACCTTCTTTGGCTTGGCTCTTCTTTAATCGACTCCTTGATCAATGTTCTCATCATCATGAGGTTTTCACCTTCTTCTGAATTTAATGGTACCTTAGAGTGTGCCTCTACTACATTTTTCTCTTCATGAACTAAATTAGATCTCTTGTTACCTCCTTGAGAAGTACTACCCTTCTCTAGACACCTATAGGTAGGGTGTCCCATTTGGTTGCAATGATAACATTTCATATTAGAAAAGTAATTTCCTCTTCCTTGTCCACCACTTCTTCCTCTAAAATTTGAGTTCCTTCCTCTACCACCTCTACTAGAACTTCCCTCTTTCTGCTTAGTGTACTTGACTTCTCCTTGTGTCCTTGATTATGAACTCCTTTCACCATAGCCACCTCTTGATCCTCTACTATCCCTTCCTCTACCTCTTCCTTTGGAGGTTTTCTCTTGTTTTCTTTTTCCTTTCTCCTCTATGTTTAAGGCTATTTGATAACATTGGTGAATGGTTTTGAAGTTCACAAGACTCATATCTTCTTGAATAGACCACTTGAGTCCATTCAAATATCTATCTAGTTTGATGCTTTCATCCTCCACCACTTGTGACCTTAAGCACAAATTTTGGAACTCTTTGGTGTATACTTGGACATCCAAATATTTCTATCTGAGGTTATGTCTTCTTCTATGCAGCTGAACCTCATAATCATCAGGCAAGTAAGTCTTCTTGAACTTAGTCACCATGCCCTTCCATGTGACTATGGGACTCCTTCCTTCTTTCTCCCTTTCAGTTTGAACAAACTTCCACCATGTGAGGACTGATCCTCTCAATCTTGACTTGGCCACATTTAATTTTTGGGTCTCTGTGATACCATCACATTTGAAATGGTTCTCTATACTATCAATCCAATCCACAACTAAATCTGGATCCATTTTTCCACTAAAAAGTTGTACACCCTCCAAAGCTTTTCCACTTAAATCCTTCAGAGCCTTCAAGAATGGTTCTTGGTCACTGACAGGGTTAGGGGTTGGATCTTCCTCTTCTAAATCCACTCCCTTCTCCCTTGCTTCTTCTTCTTCTTTCTGATCTATCTTATCTTTCATCTTATCAACTTTGTCTTTGACTTCTCCCAAGAGTTGCTCCATTTGAGACAACCTTTGTCTTAACAACTTGTTGTCTTCTTCTTGCTCATCCACCTTCTTGGATAACTCAACATTAGTCACCATGCTTTTGTCTTCTACTAATCCCAATGGTGTATTCTCTCCAACTGATTTAGTAGGCTGAAACATCCACCACAAGCCTGATCTTTAATCAAGCTCTGATACCAATATGATGTGAGTGTTCCAAGGCTTGCTAGCACTTCATCCAAGAGACCTAGCTTGTCTCTTCTAGGAACATAATCTCCTCTAGGTATTGATTGGATTATATGAATAACTAATTCCAATTCCAACTCTTCTCTAAGATTTTTAATCCTTGTGCTTCACCTTGAAAGACTAACACCTTTTAGTTAGTTCAATTCTTCACTTCTCCTACTACACTTAGAAGGATCTAAGTGCCAAATCCACTCTAGAATTCATGATTCATTGTAGGGGTTCTAAGAATGTTTTAATCCATGCATATGTTCCCATTTTATTCCATTATGATGGATCTCATGGATCTTACTAGTCGACTTCAAACTTTGTTCTCCAAGAGACCTAATTGGGCTTATTTCCTTGTAGCCTTTTACAGTGACTTTTTCCCAATTATTTCAAAACTTTCCCAAAGAAGTTGAAAATACAATCCCACAATCAGATACCCTTTATCATTCCTCAAAATATTTTTTAATTTGTAATCCCCTAGGTCATCCGTACATAGGGTTCCTACAATCTAGGTCCAATAGGGCTAATAGGCCTAATTTCGAGGACTGTCTGTAACATAGTTTAAAAATTGCTCAAAACTTGGTCTCATGGATTGGTATGAACTCAATCCTCATATTATGTCAAGATATGACCATACCCTATCTATAATTTTACTTTTCCCCTACATTACTTCTCTACCTTGCAAGAAATCTCCTTTTCTTCAGCACTAAACCTCTAATCGGGCACTGTCTACTCGCCTAGGGCTTAGTAGTAAAAATGGCTCTCCATCTTCCTAAGACTCCTAAAACTAAACATATATACACTAATAACTCCCCTAACATATCCATCCATCCTTAGGTATTTCCCATGGCTATATTTCATGGGAGAGCCATGAATTGACTGACTGGTCAGGACAGGACTAGTGAGCACACTAGACACAAAACAATTTATCTAAGACCATAGAATAGCTCAAAAAAACTAACTTAATGAATGAAATTTTCTTGTAACTATCCTATTAACACAAAAAAATCATTATTTCAAAGCTTTCAATCCATTAGATGGTACTATCACAATGAAATGCTCAGATTTTCTGAATACAGAGTTGTAGAGCTACTATTCAATATTCAAAACTTGTTACAATGCATGACTCGTGATGAGATTTGAGTCTTGGGTAACATTAGATGCCATCTCCATGATTCTAGGGACTGTTACTTGATATCCCACTTCCTATTCATAAGGGGATCCAAAGATAATCGGGTTGCATGCAACATTTGCAATAATTGCAAATGTTGTCACAGAAACTTTTTAACAAATTTTGGCATCTTTGCCATTATGCCATCATCCTACTTCTTAGGATTATCTCCCTCCTATATTTCAAGGATCCAAGATCATTCATGACCTTATGGCATCTCTATGACATCATTGATGTGTTTAAGACACATTGAAGACTCTAACTCAAACTCCTAATACTAAGAATTTTAAAAACTGCTAACAATGGCAAATTTGGTGACCTTAGTCCTAATGACTAACTCACCTAGCCCACATTGTAATGACCTTCTAAGAACCAAAGTAAACAAACTATCTTGACTTGGCCAATTTCAAGTACAAGCCAAAACATCCTAACTATGGAGGTTAGCCTAGGTGTGCTCCTACACCATTAAGATGCATAGAAATTGATTAAAATGATAGAGTTTTACATGAGTTTCATGAAGGATATGTTGGAGGACATTTATCACCAAGATCTAAAACTCTTAAGGTTATGAAAGGGGGCTACTATTGGCCTAGTTTGTTCAAGGTGCACATTTATGGGTGATAAAGTGTAAGGAGTGTGTCATATTTGTAGGAAGTGAGAAATTAGTATCCTTACCATTACAACCAATTCAAGTAGAAAAAACATTCATGAAGTGGGGTTTTGACTTTATTGGAATCATAAATCCACCTTCAAGTGCTGGCCACAAGTGGGTGCTCACAACCATTGATTACTTCATAAAATGGACTGAGGTTGTGGTACTTAAAGAGGCAAATGAGAAAGTTGTTCTAAATTTTTATGAGGAGTTGGTAACAAGGTTTGAAGTTATTGATTCAATAATTTAAGATAGTGAACTTAATAAATCATAGGAAATAGAATATCAGAATGGGATATTAAGAACTGTGTTTATCTTAATACCATTTCTTCTAACTATTATCCTTAAGGAAATGGACAAGTTGAGTCCACAAATAAGAACCACATAAGGATCATCAAAAGAACTATGGAAGGAAATCATAGAATTTAGCACACCAAGTTAAAATCAACCTTATGGGATGATACAATCAGTCCAAAAAGGTCAACAAGATTATCACCATACATGCTTGTGTATGGGAAAGAGGCAAGACTACCTATATCTATTGAACTTCCAGCTCTTGATCTAGTCAATCAGCTTAACATGATTGAAGAGAAGCTTATGAAAGAAAAATTAGGTCATCTAGTTGATCTAGAAGAGACTAGAAGGGAGACCATGAGGAAGATAGAGAAACACCATACATGAGTGAAAAGGTATTTTGATTGGAAGGAATCCCCAAGAACATTCAATTAAGGTGACATAGTGCTCAAGTGGGATGATCTTAAAAGAAAACTTGTAAAACATTCCAAGTTTGATGCATTTTGGAGTGGGCCTTATATTATCTCATAATGCAAACAACATAATTCCTTCTAGCTATCTAAGTTGGATGGTGGCATAGAGCCAATCCTAGTCAATGGGATTCATATCAAGCATTTATTCTAAGGTATGATATAAATTTGTACATATTAGATCAAGTTACACGTGTGAAATAAGTGTTGTTGCATGTAGTTTAAATGTTTTTTTCTTTTTCTATAAGTGTTGCTTTGCACAGTTAGATAGTCTATTTTTATCTTTGATATGTGGAATAAGGGTGTTACTACTATAATGCATTATAGTTATGTAAAGTAGGTATCCATCATATGAAATAGGGAATTTATATATTCACTGTTACACACAATAAATATCCTCTTCAAAGAACTATAATAAATTATAATAGTATGTAGTAAGAAGCTAAGATGAGTTTCAGTAGTTAAAATGAGTTTTTTCTAAGTTTTGTCAAGAAAGAATGTCTCTGTACAAAATAGATCTAGGATTCTTAGTTGGTAAGAATTTAGCAGATGTCACCAAAAATGTTACCCAATTTCACTTCCAACTCAATCATGTAGAGTTGGAAAGGTATTTACAACTAAAAGCTAAGGGTATATGTTTAATTATGCTAAATTATTCATTATAAGAGTTATATGTTATTATGTGAAGTCGAGATTCAATACAAATTCTAGAACAAGAAAGGAATCAAAAAAATATTCAAAGAAGATGCTTTATATATTCTTGAGTTCAAAAGAATAGTTTCCCACACAAGTTGTGGGAGTAACTTGCTTTTTCGTCCCAGGGGTGCCTACAATAGAAGAGAAAGATGGGTTAAAGCTCAGGGTTCCTCATCATTCTATATGAAAATTCAAAAAATGCATATTTAAATATCATGATGTATCAAATAAACTATCCAATCATCACATATATCAAAGGAAAGAAAAGAAAAAAATTAGAAATTAATTGTTTTATCTAACATGTATATTCATTGTGCAAGTACAAGTATCATATTCATTACTAAAATATGTTAAAATGATATCATAAAATTCACAACATGTGGGGTGAAATAGGCTCCCACAAGGGTTGTTCCCAACATGTTTTCACTATCATTAAAGTTTTTTAACAAGACAAAAGTGTGCAATTTCTACATCATACATGACACTGTAGTCCAATCAAGTAGATATACATCATTCATAACAACAAATTTGTTAGCTCACTATTACAAACAAAGCACATCTTCTTAATAGGATTATAGTGTGTATAGTCAAAAAATGGGAGCACTTCCATTATAGACTTATTTATCCTTCCGATTAAGTAGTCTTTGGGTCATGTCAAGCGCCTTGAATGGGTTCCTGATTTAGACCTGGATTTCCCCTGTTCTGCCCCAATTCTCCACCTTTCTCTAGCCAATTTCTGGCATTCTGGACTGCAAATCTGAGATCTTTGACCTCAGGGTCAGGGTCAAAATTTTTGGTTCTATGTCAACCTCGACCCTAACCTAAGTCAAGGTTGACCTCACCCTTGACCTAGGGTCCAGATTTCAAGGTCCCACAGTTTCTGGATGTTGGTCTTTGAAAAAGGTTAATTCCTACTTCCGGGTAGGCTATTTCGGGTTGCGAAGAGATGATTCCTAAATTATATTTAAAATATGTCCTCTCCTAGGGGTAAAGGATTTAATGAGAATTTAATTCTCCTATGTTGGCCTCCTTAGAAGATTGTGCCCTAATTTCATATAAAAGGAAGCTTTCTCCTCTCATTTTCTCTGACCATCAACCAAGTAAGAAGCGATATTGAGAAACTAAGTCCTCCATTAAAGCCTCAACATCATCAAGTGAATTTAAAGAAAGAAATTAATCAAGATTTTAAGCAAGGAATTCATCCATCATCAAGCATCCATTCATCAAAGAGATCCATGGGAGGCCATTGAGGGATTCAAGCTACATAGTGCCCTTTTTGGTGATCTCTCCATCCACCTTCTTCCAAGCCTTTCCCTACTCAAGAACCCATTCAAGATTTGGTTTTGGAAATATAAAAGAAATTGATTGAAGACATCCTACATTATAAATTCTAGATCCATTGGTGCATACATACTTGTGGATTCAAGGATTCTAATCCTCCACAAGGACTTTTACAAGCAAGGTGAATTTATGTATTTACTTTGTTTACTTTTGCAATTTCAATTATATATATTTGAGGTTAATTCCAAAAATGGGGTTTGACCAAGGAAACCCCCCCCCCCCCCCCCAAACAAAAAAATCTCTTTTTCTTGCATGTACAGGTGCAGGACTATAGATTTAAACTCAGATCTGGATACCCTTTTCAGCGAACTATAGAGATCCGTGAACAAATTTTATGTCAGACTTGTGCAAGTCAGGGTCAAGATTATTGGGTCAAGGGTGAGATTAGTGTGTCAAGGTTGATATTTTTCTTAAGACGGTGTCAGATCGGAAAAATATTTTTGGGTTTTGTTCGTCTTTGCATTCCGGTTTCGGATCATACTTCAAATTTTCCAGAAATAGAGTACAGACCTCAGAAAATAGCATTCTTTGATCTACAATTCTTTAAGGTTAGTACTTCCTCTCATCCTTTTCAATTACTATTATATATCATATCTACTTAATAATAAAACAAAATTTAAGATCTTCTTCCTTTCTCTCATTTCCGAATGGTTGATTAATTTGTGCATTGATCCTACTTTAGGATTAATCAATTTGGATCTTTCATTTGAGAATTTGGGGATAAAAGAGGAACATCATATCTTCCTTCCTCTTATATGCTTAATCACATCCATTCAAAACAACAAGTTAAATGTAAAGGTTAAGGAAATATAACACCCCTAATCAAACAACATCTAATCAATTTTCTTCCTTTACATTTTGGTGAACCCGCGATAGACAACTCTTTCTTTTTGGTGTTATATTTACATGTTTATGCTAGATCTTGCATGTTATTTCAATTAGATTTAAAATTCATCAATCAAAATCTTGTGTTAGTTCATTTTCATTGCATTGGTGTATTAGCTTTACCACTTCTAGGCCTACTTATAGTATCCCGGTTATAAGAAGCCATAAAATTATGGGTTCCTTTGATCCCAAGTCTTCCTCTCCTTTCCTTAGGATCCTGGATGATAATTTGATAGCTCATGATTACAATCCTTCTATGGAGCATAAATCTTCTCACTAATCACATGATGAGGATGATGCCTTAAGAGTTCCTCCTGAACGAGTGCAAAAACTCTCAACCGAACTTGATAAAATGGGAAATTGGCTCATCCAAGAAAACCATAATCAAGATTCTATCCAAGCTATAGAGGCTATTAAGAAATTCCTCCGTGATAATGATCAAGGTGTTAAATTCTTGCATGGTCTTACTCATCTTGTGCATTCAAATGTTAAATCTTTAGATCAAGAGGCTCAAGAGTTAGGATATACACCTCCTATCACTAGTCAAGGACCTTCTTCCACTCCTAGAATTCCTACTTATACTCCCCCTTTGATGATTACATCTCTCCCAATTGCATCTATTCCTGTGAGTTCTCCACCAATATCTTTACCTACCTCACAACCTTCATATCATAGTGTGCCTTATACTTATTCTAATCCCCTTCCAACTGTGGTTCCTAATGTTCCACTAGTTGTGTCTTCTATTCTTGATACTTCCTACACTTTTCCTAGTGTTCCTAACATTTCTATGCCACCTGTTTCCTCTAATGATTCTACAATCATTAGTTTGGCTCAAACTGTGTCATCTTTCCAACAACAAATTCCATCCTTAACCCAATCCAATTTTAGCATTCCTACATTTGACATGGGTAGTCCTTTATCCTTAGAAATCATTCATGCTACTATCCCTCAACAAGATGATATGCATCATCTTGAGAATTATAATGGTGGAGGCAATCCTGTCACTCATGTTAAAACATTTCAAATCCTTTGTAGTGATTATGCTCATGACCATAGGATTCTAGCTAAATTTTTTGCAAGAAATTTTCGTGATAAGGCCTTGCAATGGTATTGTTCTTTACCTCCTTATTCAATTGATTCTTTTCCTAAACTTTCTAATACCTTTATCCAATAATTTCAAAATAACATTGGTCCACAAGTTTCCTTAACTGATTTAATGCATTGTAAACAAAACATTAAGGAAAATTTGATTGATTTCATTGGTAGATTTAAGCATTTGTAAGCTCAGATATCTTATCCTATTCCTGATATTGATATTCAACACATGTTTATTTAAAATTTACAAAAAGGATATTAGAGATAAGACTCTGCTTACTAAATTTATCTCTTTTCAACAACTTTGTGCAACACTTCACCATTATCAGTTACAAGTGAGTCAATTTGAGAGAAACACTCCAATGGCTCTTGTTCCCATTGATAAGAGTGACAATGCTCATAATCCTAATAAGTTTTAGAAACCTAACAACTATGTCAAGATTAATAAACAGATGAATGCGGTATCTGATCAAGTTGGTGTTACAACCAATAATGCCACTTCTGCATCCACTACTTTCCATATGAATCATACGTTCACTCCTCTCTCTAAAACTTTACATTCTATAATGAGTAGGTTGTTAAGTGCTAATATGATTACCTTTCCTCCTATTTGACCTCTTCTCCCTACCATGATAGCATCCAAATCCTTTGATTCTAAAGCTTTTTGTCAATACTATTGCCATAATGGCCATGATACTGAAAATTTTTATTCTCTAAAGCATACAATTCAAGATTTAATTGATTCTAAGGCTATGTTTGTTGATAATTTTGATGGTAGTAGAAATAAATCTATTTCTCCTCCTAATCAAAACCTTCAAATTTATATGAATCCTTTACCTACACATGATACTAATACCATAGCTCAATGTTCCTCTATGGATATTGTTTATGATTCAAAGATGGATGATCTTAATCACATTGTTAATCATGTGGAGTGTGTTATTTCATCTCAACCTACTATTCAAGAACCTTCACCTCTACTTCAACTTCTAGCTCCACCTAAACCTCAAAAACAAAATAAGGATAAGCAACCCAGGGAACTTTTAATCACCTTTGATAATTCTGAAATGATTAAAGCTCCTGATGGTCCCCTTTATATCTATGCTAGGATTGCTAAGATACCTACTCATGGTTGTCTTATTGATCCCACATATTTAATAAATTTCATTACTGAGGAAAATATTTTTATGAAAAACTTACAACATGATTTCTATGATCCATTTGATGCATGGATCCAAACTTGTAATGGTTTTCTTTATCCATCACTTGGTTCTATCAACTTACCGGTTGAACTTTGTGGTAAAGTTGTAGATACTACCTTCATATTATTCCTACTTCTGATCAATTTCAAATCAAATTTGGTTTACCATGGATATCTTCTATGCATGCTATCTCTTCTCCTATTCATAAATGTCTTAAGTTCATTCATAATGGAGAAGTCAAAATGATTAATCATAGTTTGTATCAACCTTCTAGGCCTAGAGATTGTGCTACTCTTGATTTATTTTGGCCTTCATTACCTAATTCATGTCCTCCTTGCCTTGATCATCTCTTTCACTCATACCAAGCTTACAAACATCATAAAATTGCTAAGTTAAGCATGCCTTAGATAGATCTCAATCGTGGTCTTTTTCCTACTCCTTCCATACCTCCCTTAGCAATTAATTCTAATTCTAATAATCAAACTTCTATTGTTTCATTACAACCCATTGAGGATCCTCCTATAGAACCTGTGAAGGAATCTGTGGTCATTCCTCCGAGTCCTCAACATGTGCTAAGCAAAGAAAAATGCAACAAATTTGCTAATGAACGTCATAAGAAGCATAGAGCTAATGCTAGGGATCATGCTTCTCTTCTTCAAAACTCTTTACCTTTTTTTGACCAACCTATGCCTGATGTGTTGAAAGAAGTCAATATTCATAATGATGTTAAGATGAATGATTGTGATGATCCTATTCGCATCTTAGATCCCATTTCAATTAATCTTGATGAGGAGGATACTTTAGATGATCCTATTGATCTTAGTGATGAATATGAGACCATTGATCTTGACACTGACTTACCTCATATGCTTTTAACTCAATTGACAATTACAGCTAGTATCGAGGAACACAATTCTCACAAGGATCCTTGTTTGGAAATGGCTATCATTCCTGCTATATTGGATATAGTCCCTCTTGCGAGTTGCCCACCTACCCTACATGACATAAACCAAGATAGGGAGGGTCAACAATGCGCTTGATTGGCCTATCCTTCATGGTAGCCTTTTTTTGTTTGCATGTTGTACTGTGCTTCTCTCGTAATGTATTTTCTAAATGTTTGTTAGATTCTTTTATACGACCCTTGTTACTTTGTTGGTGCAAGGTGATAAAATATTCAAACCTATTCTGCAATTCCTCTATATGTATCTCTATTCTTCTATATGTTGTTTCTATGTTATTTTGTACTTGTGCTATTATTCATAAATGTTTCCCTTGTATAATCTTCTTGGATCTATGACATGGTAGCACTAATTCTTTTTGGTCTCCAGGTTGTGGTTTGAAAAGATTCTTCTTCGTAACTCTTAAGTTTCTCTCCTCCATTATGATTGTAGTTCTGCTTTCTTTGGAGAATGATGTCAATTCATTTGCAATAATATCATATTTATATTTACATGTTATCTTATGATCATACTGACCCCACAATAGGTAGATCCCTTCTGTGCTTCTTATGTATGTTTATGTTTTATTTCCCTTGATTTGTCTTCATTTGGGGCATCTCGTAGTCGAAACATAATCTGTAGAGTTGTTTATGTTTCTATTAAAGCCATTGCTCCTGTTAAAGTGTTAGCAATGAATTTAATGTGGGGCATACGCTCTACTCACTTTTTGCACACACACACATTCAAAATATTTTCAAGCACTTAAAATTTTTTCCCTTTATGGATTAAAAACTAATCCTTAAAGCATGGACATTTTACATTTTAGTTTACTTTTTAGGATCTCTTGATCTCTCCAGTTTAAATTTACATGGATCTCTTGATCCCTCCAGTTTTTCAATGTTTTGATCCCTTAAGGTTGAAATTTGTCCTTAAGAACGGATCTCCCTAATGGCCTGACTAGTGAGTAGCCACATTCACTAGGTGGTTCAATTCCATCTTTCTAGTTATGGTGTTTACTTGTGTGGTTCACAATGAGATATAAGTTCTCATTGGGCAAGAAAATCACACCCTCTCTCTCTGCTTAACTAGTGATATCTCTCTTATCATGATCTTAGGGTTGATAAAGATTTAAGTCCCTTGGGGGCTTGAGGATTTCTTTGTACCTTTTTTATTCTAATAAGATTGTCTGTTCTTTATGATCTCCTTTACCAAGAGTTTGTGTTGAGTCCATACTCTTGCTAAAGTGGGGGCTAAATGTATAGTCAGAAAATGGAAGCACTTCCATTTTAGACTGGTTTATCCTTTTGAGTAATTATTTTTTGGGTCATGTCAAGCGCCTTGAAGGGGTTTGTGATTTAGACTTGGCTTTCCCCCTGTTTTGCCCTAATTCTCCACCTTTCTCTAGCCAATTTTTGGCATTCTGGACTGCAAATTTGAGATCTTTGACCTCAGGGTCAGGGTTGAAATTTTGGGTCTATGTCAACCTCGACCTTGTCATTTCAAGTGCCTTGAATGGGTTCCTGATTTAGACTTGGCTTTCCCCCTGTTCTTCCCTAATTCTCCACCTTTCTCTAGCCAATTTCTGGCATTCTGGACTGCAAATCTGAGATCTTTGACCTCAGGGTCAGGGTTGAAATTTTGGGTCTATGTCAACCTTGACTTTGACCTAGGTCAAGGTTGACCTCACCCCTAACCTAGGTCAAGGTTGACCTCGACCTTGACCTAGGGTCCAGATTTTAGGGTCCCATAGTTTTCGGATGTTGGTCTTTGAAAAAGGTTAATTCCCGCTTCTAGGTCGGTTGTTTTGGGTTTTAAAGTGATGATTCCTAAATTATATTTAACATAGGTCCTCTCCTAGGGGTAAAGGCTTTAATGGGAATTTAATTCTCTTATGTCGGCCTCCTTAGAAGATTGTGCCCTAATTTCATATAAAAGGAAGCTTTCTCCTCTCATTTTCTCTAACCATCAACCAAGTAAGAAGCGATATTGAGAAACCAAGTCCTCCATTAAAGCCTAAGCATCATCAAGTGAAGTTAAAGCAAGTAATCAAGAAATATTTGAATCAAGGAATTCATCCATCATCAAGCATCCATTCATCAAAGAGATCCATGGGAGGCCATTGAAGGATTCAAGCTACATAGTGCCCTTTTTGGTGATCTCTCCATCCACATTTTTCCAAGCCTTTTCCTACTCAAGAACCCATTCAAGATTTGGTGTTGGAGATCTACAAGAAATTGATTGAAGACATCCTACATTCTAAATTCTAGATCCATTGGTGCATACATACTTGTGGATTCAAGGATTCAAATCCTCCACAAGGACTTTTACAAGCAAGGTGAATTTATGCATTTACTTTGTTTACTTCTGCAATTTCATTTATATATATATTTGAGGTTAATTCAAAAACTGGGGTTTGACCAAGGAAAACCCCTCCCCCACCCAAAAAAAAAATCTCTTTCTCTTGCAGGTACAGGTTCAGGACTATACATTTGAACTTAGATCTGGATACCCTTTTCAGCAAACTATTAGGATTCGTGAACAGATTTTCTTTCGGAGCTATGCAGGTCAGGGTTGAGATTATTGGGTTAGGGGTGAGATTAGTGGGTCAAGGTCGACCTTTTTCTTAAGAGGGTGTTGGATTAGAAAAATATTTTTGGGTTTTGTTTGTCTCTGCGTTCCAGTTTCGGATCATACTTCAGATTTTCTAGAAACAGAGTACAGACCTCATGAAATAGAATTCTTTGATATGTAATTCTTTAAGGTTAGTACTTCCTCTCATCCTTTTCAATTACTATTATATATCATATCTAATTAATAATAAAAAATAATTTAAGATCTTCTTCCTTTCTCATTTCTGAATGGTTGATTCATTTGTGCATTGATCCTAATTTAGGATTAATCAATTTGGATCTTTCATTTGAGCATTTGGGGATAAAAGAGGAACATCTTATCTTCCTTCCTCTTATATGCTTAATCACATCCATTCAAAACAAAAAATTAAATGTAAAGGTTAAGGAAATATAACACCCCTAATCAAACAACATATAATCAATTTTCTTCCTGTACACAGTGACATGGATGATGTAGGAAAAAAGGTAATTCTTTGATAGTCATGGAGTTGGATAGTTATAACAATCAATAAAAAGGTCAAGGAAATGGATATAA
Source organism: Thuja plicata (assembly GCA_018584345.1). Classification (NCBI taxonomy): domain Eukaryota; kingdom Viridiplantae; phylum Streptophyta; class Pinopsida; order Cupressales; family Cupressaceae; genus Thuja; species Thuja plicata. The sequence continues at coordinate 335,812 of MU224095.1, read as the reverse complement.
ATGCAAAAAGATAGCAGAGGTATAGTGCTACTCATGAAGGTAAATAATTATATATAAAGAGGAAAATAGCAGTCATTACATTGATAAGGACAACATCAGACCATAAATGATGATAATAATAGTAATGGAACTGTTACAAGGTAGATTAACTCGTAACATGTTCAGATGCATAAAGATCAATAGGTTTGTCTTGATAATAGTTGTATCAAGAACATATCTATGTAAATATAGAGAACCATGGTAGTCTATCATGTTGATTAAAGAAGATTAAAATTGTTGTTAGAGTAGAGGAGACCATGTATAGAGTGATGTCAATAATAGCAGAGGTAATAGTAGAGGACATGATTAGGAACTATTGAAGAGATCACAATAACAATGAGAAAATTTATAATGTAAATAATATCAACAAATCATAGTTGAAAATTGTGCCTAGCTTAGTGTTGAAAATAGAGACACATTGGTGTCCTAAATCAAATATGAAAAACCATACATAAGCAAGGTATGCT
>MU224095.1:312034-335256 GCA_018584345.1 Thuja plicata | reverse complement strand
ATAGAGACACATTGGTGTCCTAAATCAAATATGAAAAACCATACATAAGCAAGGTATGCTACAATGAAAGTGATAGTTCTATTACATGTTAAAAATAAGGTATAGGTACAAGTGTATGGAATCATAGTGTGATGTGAAAATGATGATCAATGGTAGACCACTAAATTCAACATACATTGGAATACCAAACTCCTAACAAGGTGAATCTGATTTGCATAACCAAGAGAGTAAGGATGCAAATTTGTGATCCACAAAATGTGGGATATTTTTTGGTGAATTCCTTTATGATAAAGATGATAATGATATGTAAATCTGATAAATGGTTAAGTAAAGTAAATGCAATGAACTCATCTTGAAGCTAGGAGAGGAGGAACAAACTTCAAATCTAGAAATGACTATCATAGAACTGTCAGAATAAAAAATTGTTCTAGATCTGGTACCCTAACACCTTTATCTTCCAACTATGAAATTTTTAGATTCTAAGGACTATGAAAACTCAAGTCGACCTTGTCCAAGAAATTTCACCTTGTCCTAGAGACTCCAAATCTAGTGAATTTTGTAGAGGATTGAACACTAGTTTTGTATATCTAAAAATTTGGGTTCGAGCCTCCACACCTGTTCCTGCACACAGAAAAGAAGGGGAATTATGGTGGGAAGGGGCTTACCTTGGTCAATCCACTATATAGGAATTAACCTTGAAATGAAATAGATGTAATTGAAATATTTTTTTCATTTAACAAATATTAGATCTAAGCAATGGAATATATCAAACCATGTAGATGTAATTGTCTCTAAATATGTGATCAAGAATGTTGATGTAATAGCTTTGACTCAACACAAAATCCAAAAGGAAATAATGTAAGATAAAACCTCATGTAGTAGATGTTGTAATTCTCCTCAATATTGGATTGAATAAGAAGAGGAAGATGAAGACTTGATGTAAGGATGTAGATCTCCTTCCTTGATATCAAACTCCTTTTCTTGGTCTCCGATGGGGAAAAGAACTAGATCTATGGAAGGAAATACCTTGCATGCTTAATGATGAATTCCTTCTATGGATGTTTTCTTGCACTTGAATCTATTGAATGTATAATAATATATTGCATATGTATCTTGATCATATGTATTATGGGATGTCAAAATGAGAGGAAGAGGTCTCCTTTTTATATACATTTCAGAGCTTGGATTGTGAAAGGTTGACCCTGATTAAGCACCTAGGAGAAACAACCCTGCATAGGGCTTGGATCCCATTAAATAAAACACCCCTAGGACAAGGCTGAACTAAGTCAGCCTAGTTTAAGACAAGGCTGACTTGTCCAAGTAAGCTTTTTCAAAACTAGACCGGGACCTAGGGTTTTGTGGTAAGAGAGGGATCTGAAAGCCTTAGTTTGTTGAAAAATTAGGGTCAATCCTTAGATGTAAAATTCATGTAAAATGACCTAGGAGGGAAATGAATTATGAATGGAGAGAAAATAGGAAAGTGCGCATAGAAATCGGATCCAACCTCATTTTTGAAGAAGGAGAAGGACCTATATCTAAGCTGAATATGCATTTAAGTACAATATGAGGTCCTACCATAAGAAACACACTAAAGTGGGCTCGCAAAAATTAAGTTCTTATTTTTTAGGATGGTACATTTAGCCCCCACTTTAGTGGGAGTATGAAACAAGCTCATGCTCATAGTAAATGAGAAGAAAGAAGAAAGAAGAAAGAGAGAGAGATGATAAGTAAATTCCAAAGAGGTAAGACATTACTAAGTTCAAGGGTGTAAGCCCCCAAACCAGGGATCTTAACTCCATATCCATACAGAAGGGAAAAAAATAAAGTAAAAAGAAAAATGAAAATAAAAGACAAAAAACACAAAAGGGGTTAGTACTCCAAATAAACCAGTGAAAAAGACCTCAATCAAAAATGTCCCATCCACTAATATCATGTCTGGAAAGATATTACAAGAGCACCAATGATCACATAGGAAGAACAAGAGAATCACCAAAGATGATACAAACTCCATGGTCTAACCTACTAGCATAACCATGAGAGAGAGAGAGAGAATTTATAGTCTAGTGAATTGTGTTATACTAGTCAACTCTTACCTTGAAATATTTTGCGCACAGAGCCGCTTGAAAATCTTTTGTGCACAGAGCAGATTTGGGGGGAAAATCTTACGGAAACATTCATCTCCATATGGATTCGTGTTTGTGGATTCATCTTATGGAAATTCCTTATGAATTTATGTCTAGAGATTAGTATTATAGAAATTTTGTATGAACCCTTGTCTAGGGATTAGCCTTAGAAATTTTGTATGAATCCATGTTCAGGGATTAGTCTATATGGAGATCTCCATGTGAATTCATAAAAAAATGACTAGTCTATGGATCAAAGAAACAAAAATTGCATGTAATGTACAAGGGAGGGTGTATGTATTCCCCCCTCCTTATGAAGGAAACATAGAAAACATCATAAGGAAGTGAATCAAGGAAACCTACTTCCAACAACAAGAAGATATCTTTAAACACCATTGTTTGCCATGAAATTAGCTAAGAGTGTTGACTCTTATGAGCTAAGAAGATAAATAATAGTGGTATGATATTCCTCTTGTGGGAAAAGACCCTTGAAAGGAAGAGAGATTGGATACAAGACATCTACCTTTAAGAGGAGTTCTTTGACAAAGATTGCATCTTCAAGACAAAGAGGGGGGAGAACAAGAATGCATCCATTCAAACCCCTAGTTCTAGGTGAAAAAGGATTCTTGATGAAGGGTGGAAAAATTTAAAATGTGTAGTAAGGGAATGTATTTATAAGGAAAATAGTTTTGAAAACAAAGAAGAGGTTATGCTCAAGGATACAAAGCTCTTATATAAGAGAGAATCTAAAATCAGATCGAATCAATTGTTTGTTAGGAATAACTATCCACAAGAAAACTAAGAGAGGGGGTGAATCAATTGTGATATAGATTATTAAACTTTAAACTTTATAAACCAAATATGCAAATGTAAATGATAACATAGTAAATACCAACACCATAACACAATATTATTGTCGAGGAAACCGTGTTAAAGGTAAAACCCCAGTGGGAATTAACACCCACAAATAATGTACTAAGAGTATATTATCCCTGTTAAAAGATTTAGCCCTGTTAGGAGCTTGTTACAACATTACAATACATAGTCCCTGTTAGGAGACAGACCCTGTTAGGAGTCAAAATAAATAGTAGGCTCACTACCAAGGCACACTTCCCAAAGAAGGTTAAAGCCACCCTCAAGGATTTACAATTTGAAAAAGTGTATAAAGAAAATACATAATCTAGTGAACTATCTGATAGCAATTGTCTTTGCTTGGTCAGTTACAATGAAGTACTCTTCTCATACACTCTTCTTTACATCTAGTAGCCAAACAAGCCTCACAACTTCCACTTCTTCTTCACCTTTTAATCTCTGTCACATATTTTCAAAAGAAAAGATCACTCATATATACCCTCTTACAATAATTCATTAGGTCGGCCAGTTAAGCTTTCCTAATACACAAATAATTAATTAGGTCGGCCAATTAAGGATTTCCAATATACAAATAATTATTTGACCCCTTATTAAGATACACAGGGTACCTATAACAAGTAAACATCATGTACAATCCATAAATTATGCTTCTAGATCCACAATCTGCACTCACAATTCATTTTACACACTACATGTTTGAAGTCGGCCAACAAATAGGTCTTCTTCAGAATACATTCCACAATTGACCTCACCAATACCCAAACCACAATCAAACTCAACTAATTATTCCAACATAGGTCAGTTTTCCATCAGTAATCTTGCATCATTTGAAATATCTTTGCCAGAAAGATATACCAGAAACATAGAGACCTGCTCTGTCTAGAATCACAGTTACAGTCCAGAAACCAGCCTTCACCAAATCAACTGTAACATCCACAATATACAACATAAATCCAAGCAAGCTTAGGAATAAGTTCAACACACATCCTTCTAGATAAATCCAACTTTGATCATTCTGAATCATCCTTACAATGTCTGTACACTTCTTCTAGTCAAGTAACCAGTCTGTCCTCTCGACAGAAATATATGTTGACATCAGTGACAAAACATGAATATCAACAGCATGATCAGTAACCAAAAATGATATCATATAACAATCTCCCACTTTGGCATTGATGGAAACATATGGGAAAATACATATGCATCAACCCAAAAGTACTCTCTCTCAATACAATATTCTCAATATCCTCAACACAAATCTCTCAAAACAGTAGGGATTTTCACATAGATTCCTTCCCCTTTGGCAGCAATGGCAAAGGGTGCCATAAATCTTCTATAGTATTCTGTAAGGTGTATATTTTTCAAATCTTCATGTCCATCAACTAGGTGCAAGATCACCCAAATGTACTCCATAGTGTTCTCCTACGATCACTCTCCCTAAGGAGTAGATCCATACATAAAGTCCAGAGAATGATATAGCTCTGAGATCCATTGGATTGATGCACATATGCATCATTTAATTACCACTAGGAGGGGACACCACCCCAAGCATGCCTCTGAGATATTCAATAGCATCTTTTGGCAAAGGTTTAGTAAATTTATATGCTATATGTTCCTTTGTGCTAATATACTCCATTTTAATCTCTTTATATGCTACCTTCTCCCTTAAGAAATGATACTTAATACAAATATGTTAGTCTTTGAGTGCATTACAGGATTCTTTGACATATTCACTGTGCTAGTGTTATCACAATGGATAACCACTGTGCTAGTGTTATTCACTATTATTTAGTTTGTTTCCAGTCACCATAGGTGTCCCAACACGTTTACAATCTTCCATTCCAAAAAAATTCAACATTTCCTTAAGATACTTGGTCTGAGATATAAAAATGTCATTCTTGCTCTAATTAATTTGCAAACCAATAAAAAATTTCATCTCACCAATCATTGACATCTCAAATTCATTTTCCATTTCTTTAGCAAACTTATTACTCATCTTATCATTGCCTCCAAAAATGATATCATCAAAAAAAACTTCTACAATTAAGATTCCATCTTCATCAGTTCTCAAATATAAATTACTGTCTGCATTACCTTTTGTGAAACCAAGACAAAGTAGATATTTGTCCAGTCTTACATACCATGCTCTTGGTGCTTGTTTCAGTCCATATAGTGCCTTCTTCAATCTGCAAACCATATTTTCATCATTTGTCAATGGAAAACCATCAGATTGCTCAATGTAAACTTCTTCTTCTATATCACCATTCAAGAATGTTTACTTCACATCCATCTAATAAACCTTAAAGTCTTTATGTGCAACATCTAATATAGTTCTATTTATTTTCTCTTCTATCCCATTTTATTGTGGAGTTATAGGGACTAATGTCTGTTTGTATATTCCTTGATCTTCACAGTATGTATTAAATAGCTCAGATGTAAACTCTCCTCCTGTGTCTGATCTCAAACACTTTATCTTCAAACCAGATTCATTCTCAAATTTTTCTTTAAATAACTTGAACTTGTCAAATGCTTCAGATTTCTCTCTCAAATATGTAACCCACATCATTCTATAAAAGTCATCAACAAATATTATAAAGTACCTTTCACCATAGTATGATCTTGTTTGTGTAGGGCCACATAGATCTGTATGCACTAGATCCAACTTCCCTTTTGTTGAATAAGATTTTATTTTGAACGTAATTCTAGTCTTCTTCCCCATAACACACTCTCTACACCTAGTGTTAGATGTATTTACAATCTTAGGTGGATCTCTTACTGATTTTGTCATACTTGCCTTCATAATGTTATCAAAATTAACATGACAACATCTTTTGTGCCATAACCAACTATCATCAACCTTCACAATAAAAGAAGAAGCTTCAGATGTGTTCAATTCAAATACATTACCTCTAGATTTAGTACCAGATGAGATCAAGTCTCCTACTTTACATCTGATAGAGCATTTACCATCAATAAATTTAAATTGATAACCCTTGTCTACTAACTGTCCAACACTCAACATATTATGCTTAAGTCCATCAACAAGTAATACATTGTAATTGTTAGTCTTTCCATCCAAAGAAATAGATCCAACTCCAATAATAATCTTAGGAGTATTGTCACCAAATATGACAACACCACCACCATGTCTTATCAAAATCACAAACTTTTTTTTATCTCTAGTCCTATGGTGTGAACAACCACTGTCTATAACCCATTCAAATTTGTTTTCAACTCAGGATACTAATGCCTTTTCTTCATGCATAGGTTCATCATCCTTAATAGAAATAAATCCAATTTCATTATAGTCACCATCATCATCATCATCAAATATACCCTCACTACCATAATAACATACCTTGTCTTTTGAATACTTAGACTTGAAAAACTTAGGTTTGTTCTTTGGAACTCTTGTAGGACATATAGATGTAAAATGACCAATCTTGTTACATGAAAAACATTTCAAAGGTAATTTGCCTTCAAACTTTCCCTTACCTCTCTTTTCTCTTCTAGCAACCAGTGCCACAACTTCATCTAGCTTTCTTTCTTCTTCCTATATCTGTTCCCATTCATCAACATAGGCTCCAAGTTCTTCCCTTAGTTCATTACTATTGGTTCTTGCCTTTCCAGATAAGGTCTTTTTGTTCTTGTGCACAGTTGCCTTGAATGCTGACTCAACTTTAGGTAAAGTGTCTCCCAATTCTGTAGCCTCGGATGTAGTTAAATTTCTAATCAACATCTCTCTGGTAAAGTTTGGTGTCAAAGGTATAATCTCCTCTATAGCTTTTACTTTGGTTCTATATGTAGGTGTCAAAGATCTGAGTATCTTTGCAATCACTTATTTCTTACTATAAGTACCTCTAGAGTTTCTAATACCAGTAACCACTTTAGTAATTCTCTCTCCATATGCCCTAATGTTCTCATCTTCTCTCATCTTCAGTGATTCCATCTTTGTCTTCCAGTTTTTTAGCTTTTCCTATTTAGTAAACTTGTCTCCAATATACAATGCTTCTAATCTTGACCAGATCTCATGTGCAGAATCCAAGTCTTTTACTTCTATGAATTCTCCTTCTGAAAGTGTGCTAATCAAAGATTCCCTTGCAACCATATTACATGAAAGTAACTTCTTCTGATCTTTAGTAGCCTTCTATATTTCATCCTCATTCGCTATCTTTTCATTCTTCTTTTTGATCATCCAGTAATCAATTCCCAGACATAGCAAATATGTTCTCATCTTGTTCTTCCAACTATCAAAGTTTTCAGTATCGAACTTCAGACTATCCTTCCTGTAGTAAGTCATCTTCAGGATCACCTCAAGCTGTTAAAATTTCTCTCTAAGGACCACAAGCTATGATACCGATTGTTAGGAATAACAGTCCACAAGACAACTAAGAGAGGGGGTGAATCATTTGTGATATAGATTATGAAACTTTAAACTTTTTAAACCAAATCTGTAAAGTAAATGATAAAAAAATAAATGCCAACACCATAACACAATATTTGTTGTCGAGGAAACCCTATTAAAGTTAAAACCCAGTGGGAATTAACACCCACAAATAATGTACTAAGATTATAGTATCTCTGTTAAAAGATTTAGTCCTGTTAGGAGCTTGTTGCAACATTAGAGTACATAGTCCCTGTTAGGAGATAGACCATGTAAGGAGTCAAAAGAAATAGTAGGATCATTGCCAAGGCACACTGCCCAAAGAAGGTTAAATCCACCCTCAAGGATTTACAATCTGAACAAGTGTATAAAGAAAATACACAATCCAGTGAACTGTCTGATAGCAACTATCTTTTCTTGGTCAGTTCCAATGAAGTACTCTTCTCATACAATCTTCTTTACATCCTGTAGCCAAACAAGACTCGTAGCTTCCACTTCTTCTTCACCTTTTAATCTCTATCACATCTTTTCAAAAGAGAAGATCACTTATATATACCCTCTAACAATAATTCATTAGGTTGGCCAATTAAGCTTTCCTAATACACAAATAATTAATTAGGTCGGCAAATTAAGGATTTCCAATATAAAAATAATTATTTGACCCCTTTCTAAGATACACACGGTACCTATAACAAGAAAACATCATTTACAATCCATCAATAATGCTTCCAGATCTGCAATCCATGCTCATAATTCATTTTACATGCTACATGTCTGAAGTCGGCCAGCAAATAGGCCTCCTTCAGAATACACACCACAAATGATGTCACAAGTACCCAAACCACAATCAAACTCAACCCATTATTCCAACATAAGTTTGCTATCCACCAATAAGATAGCATCATCTGAAATATCTTCTCCAGAAAGATATACCAGAAATACAGAGACCTTCTCTGTCCAGAATCATAGTTACAATCTAGAAACCAGTCTTCACAAAATCAATTGTAACATCCACAATATGCAACATAAAGCCAAGCAACCTTAAAAATAAGGTCAAAACACATCCCTCTGCATAAATCCAACTTTGATCATTTTGAATCATCCGTGCGATGTCCGTACACTTCTTCCAGTCAAGTAACTAGTCTGTCCTCTCCACAGAAATATATGTTGACATCAGTAATAAAAAATGAATATCAACGGCACGATCAATAACCAAAAATTATATCATCCAATATTGTTTATAAGAAAAGATGTCATAGAATAAACAAATGCCACTGTACTAAGGGAAGTAGATCCTTAGAAAAGAGAGAAAAATAATATACAAGAAAGCTTTCCCCCCAAGTGTGAAGGCAAGACAAAATATAAAACACCCTTAATGATAGCTAGTTTATAATAGATAAGCAATTCCAAGAAAAATAAGTTATAAATTAGAGAAAAAGTATAATGTAAAATAGACATGTTATGCTAGAAAAGATATCACATATAAAGTAAGCAAGTCATCAAGGAAAAAAATGAAATGAAAAGGATGATTATTAAATGATAGACATGTCCTCCGAGGCATGAAAAGGATTGTTAAGAAAAGATGTTAGTATCTTGCATGAAACAAAGAATCTCATGCCAAAAAGAATGTACCATCATAAAACAATAGAAAATCCATAGAGATAAAAGGAGGAAGAAGAAGAAGGATTCCACCTTATGTCTACTTAGTGGTCAACCCAAGTATACAATATATGCACTTCCAAGTAAGGAAGAGATTGTAAAAGGAGGATACTAATCTCATGAAGGAGAAAGATCCTGGATAATCAATTCATACATGGAGGACATCATAGTATAAAAGAGATGAAAAAAAAAGAGATAAAGGATCCTAGAAAAGGAAAGAAATCCAATATAATCCCAAAGTGATAGGTCCTCCATAATATTTACCTTTAAACAAGCATAAGGTTGCAATGCTGGATGAAAATCCTTGTGTAAAACAACAAATCCTTGCAAGAAAGTATGTCATACTGAAAAAGATGCAAGATCACAATGGATATTGGATGCTTTAAAAAAGAAAAGGAAAGGAGAAGGGAAGACACATTAAGCTTCCTAAGTGGTTTCTCATGTATTAAAGATATACACTTTCAAGAAAACATAAGGTAGGAACCTAGGATGTCAATATCCTTATGTAAAATAATGAATGCATGTTAGAAAGGATGTCATGTTATAAATGAAACATGCCAATAAAGGGAGAAAATGGACCCCTGAAAGAAGGAAGAAGTAATGATCCCTTGCCCCTTAGCTTAGAGAACAAGAGAGAGAATCCTATTATGATGGTTGTACTGTACATTATACAAAGAATATTGCATAATGGAGAGCAACATAATAGGAAAAATAATGGCTAAGGTATTTCTCTGATATGAAGAAAATGTACAATATCTGGTATTAAAAGAAGAAGAGGTCTATTAAATAAATCTTGGACAAATTGCCTAAACAGAACACAATCACAAAGAGAATGCCTATTAAAGCAACGAAAGAAACATGAGAATTCACCATTAATGTTGATGTGAGGGTTTAAAATAAAACTATAAGGAAATATTATCTGGGAATGATGCTTGATATTAAGCTAAATTTGTCTAGAAAAAAATTCACGGTTGCTATAAGGTGAAGGATTACGAGATGGTGTGGGCAAGATAATGTTAAAAGGTGGTCTTGGTTGAGATATAGGGTTATCTTGAGGAGGATTAGGAGCTTTAGGGATATTATCACTAAATGCCTAATCATGTTGGATAGGTTTTGATGTATATTCTTGAGGTCTATGAGTGGGGGAAGTACTAATGGTTTGTTGGAATTGGTTTTATTGTTGTTGTTGTTGGAATTCATGTTTTTGTCACAGATGTCAACATATGTTTCTAATGTGGCTGAACAGACTAGTAATTATTGTTACTTGGATGACTGTAGGAAGTGTACAGGTACTATATAGATGATTCAGAGCGTGCAAAGATAGGGCTATGTATAGGGATGTTTTGTGATCTTATGTCTAAGATTTGTTGGCTAGATGTTGTTGATTAAGAAAGATACAGTGGTTTTACTGAAGACTGGTGATGGGGAGATCCTCTCCTAGAGCCTCCTAGCTCTCTCCAAGTCCTTCTACTGGACTTCCTTAGGTTCTCTTCTCTACCCTTCTAGAGGATAATCTCCTAATCCTCTATCTCATTAGGAACTCTCCACCAATTTCAACTCTTCTCTATACTCCTCTCCATAGCTCTCTTGCATTCATAGTTCCACTAACCATCTGTCACTCCTATGGTCTCAAACTCTTAAGGATTGCTTCCTCAACTCCCCTTAGGTATAATTCCCTCTCTAAGGATTCAATTTTGTGAGCGCCCCATTCATTTTCCAAATGGGTTCTAAAATCAAGCCTTTTAGGCCTTGTAGCCTTTTTAGGCCTATTAGCCCTCCAAAACATAGGAAAGGTGATTTCTCTCCTAAAATCCCTTAACATACCTAGAAAAAAATTCCATATTCTTTCTGGGTTTTTCTTCCCTTTTAGGATTTTCTAGGTCTTTGGTCTCACTACTGTCCGTACAATGGACTTTTGCCAAACCCCTAAAAATAAGGGTTTCTAGGGCATGAAGACTGGTCTGGCTTCTTGTTCTTCTTTCACTAATCTAGTGAACTCCTCCTTTCATTAGAATTTATACACTTCATTCCCCTACACTCCTCCAATATTTATTTGCACATACCAATCACTTTGCAACCTCCATTGTTGTTGCACTACTCAGGAACCCTAGCGAGAATGACTAACACTCGCCTAGGGCCTGATTGTTTTCAAGATTCCCACACACACACACACACTCCACAAGAAATATGTAAAAATTATATGCAAGGCTCTATTGGATTCCAAGTGGTCATGGAGTTTGAACCACGGGAACACCAAAGAAACCCTTTCTTTACATGACTAGACAAAAACTGGTCAGTGAACTTGCAAAACACAATAAATTAAACAAAGCTTAACCAGAAAGTATAATCTATTAAAATAATGCCACAAAAAAATTAGAAACTACATTTTAGACACTATCCAATCATTAATTCAGTCCATTCAATCCAATCAAGTCATGTATGATGGTTCTGTCACTTAATTACAGTGTAAAAATGCTTCTTCTCAAACACCAGTCCGTACACAATGAACTCTAACTATTAGATTAGGGTTGGAAACACCTTATATACCTCTAACCCACATGTTTAGATCATCTGATTTGGATTTGGGCACCATAAGTGCCGATTCCTAAAAACTAGGAAATATTGTCATGACAACTTTAAAAGTTGTCATGACAACTTTGACAAGTTTTTGTCAAAATGACAGTTTTCACATTTTGATTGTCCTAATTGGTTCCAAACCTTACCAATTGACCTAAAATGACTAAAGAACATTAAAACCTTAAAAATATTCCCCCTTTGGGACTTTGGTCAACCCTTTGACTCTTGAGTTGACTTCTAGGTCTTAGACTCCTAGAATCAACTAGACTTAACAACATCTAACCCTAACCTTTCCTAACACTAACCAAACTTCAAAATCAAATTAGAGAATTTACATATTAGTCCTTATTCTTGGATGGTTGGCCAAACCAACCTACAAGCCAAAATTTCCTAAGATCTCACAAAAGACCTTAGGGTGCTCCTACACCATCGTCCCCCTGCAACAAGAAAGTCAAGGTACCTGTGGTGTCAGGAACTCCTCACTAATTCCATGCTTCTTAAAGTCACTCTCAGCTATCCAAGTAGCTTCTGACTCTGGTTTCTACCTCCACTTCACTAGATGCTCCATATAGACTTTGTGCCTTGTCTTCTTCTTCACCCTTGAGTCCAATATCTTCTCCACTTATGGCTTGACTTGTTCCAGAGTTTTGAACTATCTCATGTCCTTATGCACCTCTGTATTGTACTACAACTCATCAATCTCTGGCCCCTTGTACTCTATCAAATCCTTCACATTGAATATTGGAGAAATTGACATCTCCTTGGGCAACTCCACCTTATAAGCATTAGGACCATACTTAGTCAATATCTTACAAGGTCCAATCCTTCTCATCTATAGCTTACTAGGTATCCCATTTTGTAGTCTTGCCTTGTTCAAGAACACCATTACTAACTCTCCCACTTCAAACTGCAAATCTCTTCTTCTCTCATCTCTTTTTACCTTCAAATTTTGATTGGCCTCCATTAAGTTCCTCTTTACCTATTCATGGACTTCCCTCATTGATTGGGAAAAGTCATCAGCATGCCCACTAACTCCCTCATATCCTTTGAGGTCTCTGAGCTCCATCACACCCCTTGGATGTGTCCCATACATAATTTCAAATGGAATTTTGCCTATAGTCCTAATTGTGCTATCATTATAGGCAAATTATGCCTGTGGAATAACTTTCTCCCATCCTTGTCCATATTCCTTTTTCAGACATCCAAGAAAATTCCCAAGAACTCTATTGATCACTTCAGTCTGCCCATCCATTTGAGGATGATAGGCAGATCCATGAGACAAGTTTGTACCTAGTCTCTTCCACAGGGTCTTCCAAAAGTGACCCATGAACTTCATATCCCTGTCTGCAACAATGCTCATTGGTAGACCATGAATCCTTACTATTTCTTTGAAAAAAAAGTAGGCAATATGGCTGGCATCATGTGTTGTTTTGCATGGTATGAAGTGTCTCATTTTACTAAACCTATCTACCACTACAACTACACTGTCTAAACTAGTTGGAGTTCTAGGTAACACCACTATGAAGTCTATACTTATGCACTCCCAACATCTACTTGGGATGGGTAATGGATGGTAAAGTCCTGCATTGGTTGAAGTGCCTTTAGCCTTCTGACATATGTCACACTGCTCCACATATCTTCTTACTTCCTTCTACATCTTTGGCCACCAATAGAATCTCTCTACTAAGTCCAATGTCTTATTCAATCCAAAGTGTCCACTTAGGCTTCCATTATGCTTTTCTTGTATGAGGTTCTCCTTCATTGAGCCTTTTGGAAGACAAATTTTCTTTCCTTTGAATAGAAACCCATTCTGCAATGTATACTCTGCAAACTCACTGTGAAAGTGATTCTCAAAATTCTAAAACACCTTGTATATCTTTGAGAAATTTGAATCTCCCTCATATAGGTCCTTAAAACCTTCAACTCCTGTACTTTGCAACTGAATCTCTTGGATGGTGAGTAGTCTCCTACTAAGGGCATCTGCAAATTTGTTTTTCACCCCCTTCTTATGCTTTATAGTGAAGGTATATGACTATAGGAATTCCATCCACTTTATGTGCCTCAAGCTAAGCTTGTCTTGAGTTTTTATGTAACTCAATGCTTAGTTATCTATAAAAATAACAAACTCTTTAGGCAATAGATAATGCCTCCACTTCTTTAAGGCTTGCACAAGAGCATATAGCTCCAAGTCATAGGAAGAGTACATAGACTTAGCCTCATTTAGCCTTTCACTGAAAAAGTCCATAGGCTTGCCTTCTTGGCTTAGGACAGCTCCCACTGCAATGTTTCTTGCATCACATTCAATGATGAATGGTTTGTCAAAACTAGGTAACAATAGTATAGGCTGAGTAGCCACTTCCTTCTTTAATCTCTCAAACCACTCATTAGTTTCCTTTGTCCACACAAACTTTGTTTTCAATCCTCCTTTTATAGTATCTAGGACTAGAGCACAAATCTCATTGAATATCCTCATGAACTTCCTATAGAATTGGGCTAACCCATGGAAGCTCCTAACTTTAGTCCCTATCTTAGGAGTAGGCAAGTTCAATATGGCCTCTACTTTCTTCTTATCCATTTTCAAGTCACCCTTGGAAACCACAAAGCCAAGGTAGACTAGCTCTTCTTTCATGAACTCACTCTTCTCAAGGTTTATGGTGATTTTTTCCTCCTGCAACTTTTTCAACACTAAATCCAAGTGTCTCATATGCTCCTCTTTGGTTTTACTGAATATGAGGATGTCATCTAAATAGACAACTACAAAAACACCTATATAGTCTTTCAAGACTTCATTCATTACCCTCATAAAGGTGCTTGGTGCATTGGTAAGCCCAAAGGGCATAACTAACCATTCATACAACCCCTCTATAGTTTTAAATGCATACTTCCACTCATCACCCTCTTTCATCCTAATTTGATAATACCCACTCTTCAAATCAATTTTAGAGAAGTAATTAGCACTCCCCAAGCAATCCATCAAGTCTTCTATTCTAGGAATTGGAAATCTATACCTAATAGTTATCCTATTTATTTCCCTAGAATCAGTACACATTCTCCACTTACCTCCTTTCTTAGGAGCCAACACCACTGGGACAGCACAAGGGCTGATGCTTTTCATAATCAATCCTTGATCCAATAACTCTTACACATGCCCAGTTATCTCCGTGTTTTTCTCTAGTGTCATCTTGTATGCAACTTTTTTTGGCAAGGATGCTCCTGGTATGAAGTCAATCTGATGACTTATCTCCCTCTTTGGTGGTAGTGAAGCTAGTGTACCCTCACAAATTATGTCTTTGAACTGATCCAATAGTTCCCTCACCTCTTTTGGCATAGGTTCTTGTTTATGAGTCTCCTCCTCCTTTGGCTTTAGCAATATTGCATAACCAAGCTCTTCATCTTTCATATCCCTTAGGAATTATTTTCCATTCATCAACATGGCACTAGATTCTTCCTTCTCCACTGTCTTCCTCTAGTACGGATTGTATCTTGAATGTTACCCCATTTTTCTTGAAGGTGTACTTATCATCCTTCCCATTATGGACAACTTCTCTATCATACTCCCATGGTCTTCCAAACAACAGATGGAAAGCATCCATTGGAAACACATCACATAGTATCCTATCTTGATACTTTCCAATAGAAAACTCTACCCACACTTGTTCATTCACCAAGATGTTTTGACCCTTATTCAACCATGTAACTTTATAGGGACATACATGTGGGATTTTGGTGAGCTTCAACTTCTCCACTACCTCCTCAGATATGACATTATTTGTTGGCCCTAAATCAATGATCACTTTACATACCTTTCCCAATATCTTTCATTTCACTCTGAAAAGATCCCTCCTTTGCTTGTGCTCATCTTTGGTGGGTGTCTTTATTAGGATCCTTCTCAACATTAGATGTTCTCCTTTCTCTTAATCTAGACTCACTTCTGATTGTTTAGAACAATATTCTTCTTGGACATAAGCTATCTTCTTCTCTCCTTGTGAAGATTTTGGATTATCTAGGCACTTATATGCAGGGTGTCCCAACTATCCACAATTGTAGCATTTCATTGAAGAAAAGTGAGAGCTTCTCCCAAAGCTTCCTAATCTTCCTCTGCCACTTTTATAGGAACTTCTTCCTCTATTATTGTATCCACCTTTATTGTTTGTTTCTTGTCCTTTCTCTTCATATCTAGATACACTTTGTCCTCTAATATCACTACCTCATCCACTTGAACCTCCTCTATGGCCACCTCTTTTATCTCTACCCCTTTATCTATTTCTTGTACTAGAATCTTGTTTCTTTTTTAGCTTCTCTTCCACTTTCAAAGCCATTTGAAAACAACTATGAATGGAAGTCAGGGTAAAGAGACCAAGTTCCTCCTAAATGTTCCACCTTAAACCATTTAGGTATCTTGCCACTTTGATGCTCTCTTTCTCCTGAATTCTTGATCTAAGGAAATTTTTTTGAAACTCCTCTGTATAGGTTGGCACATCTAGGTATTTTTGCCTAAGGTTCTACGTCTTCTTATGCAGTTGAATGTCATAGTCCTATGGAAGGTAATTCTCCTTCACCTTTGCAACCATAGTTTTCAAAATTTATATGGGCTTCTTTCCCTCTTTCTCTCTTTCTTCCTTCAAGAACTTCCACCATGTAAGTTCTTTCCCTCTTAGCCTTGATTTGGCTATCTTCACCTTTTGGGCTTCGGTAAATCCATCACATTCGAAGTGATTCTCCATCCCTTCGAACCATTCCATAACCATTTCATTGTCCATCTTGCTAGAGAATACTAGTATTCCTTCTAGAGATTTTCCACTCAATGCCTTGAGTTCTTGGAGGAATGGTTCCTCTGGTAGAAGAGGGCCAGGCTCTAGTTCTATCTCCTCTTCTATTGGTTTCTTCCCTTTATCTATTCCTTCATACATTTCTTCTCTCAACTTGTTTGCTGTCTCTCCAACCTCTACCATTTTAATATTCATTTCCTCCATTGCTTCTTCAAGAAACCTATTCTCTATTTGCTTCTCTGAAAAATCCTTTGCTAACTCTGCATTAGTTACCACGATGGTCTCACCTATGGATTCACTCCAATTTGACATGCACAATGCCACTCCCAAACCTTTCAATGGCTCTGATACCAATTTGATGGGGAACCCCTCTCCTAGAGCCTCCTAGGTCTCTCCAAGTCCTTCTACTAGACTTCCTTAGGGTCTCTTCTCTACCCTTCTAGATGATAATCTCCTAATCCTCTAGCTCACTACGAACTCTCCACCAATTTCAACTCTTCTCTATACTCCTCTCCATAGCTCTCTTGCATTCTGTTATTCCCTGCATCCCCGTCCCTGCATTTTGTGTGCAAAATGTTGGGTCCCCCTTTTTCTTTCTGCTTGCGGCTTTGCCTTGTCTTTCTTTCCTTTTTGCTTTCTTTCTCCAGGGTTTTCTTCCCCGGCGTGTCATTTTGTTGTTTTGGTTTTCTCCTCCAGGACTCCGGTCCCGGAGGTTGCCTTTTGTTGGGAACCAGATTCCAGACTCTGGGATTCTTCGTCATGATGTTCTTAGGTATATCATCGCGAGGAATCCCTGGGCCCAGAGTCTGGAGGTTTTTCCTGTTCGGAGATCGCCGGAAGGTGGAGGATTGCCTTTTTACCGTGGGTATAAATGGGTCTTATCTGTCACTTTCACACTTACCGTGATTAAAACCTTCGAGCACTTAGAGTGAATTAGAGTGATTTTAAAGCGATTAACAGCGCGTTTGCAGAGAGTTTGTTGTAATCAGTGCTTAACGATTTTCTATCATTCTCAGGCATTTGCAAGTGCTTCGTGGTGGTGTTCCCGACCGATTGATAGCTCAGGCTCCTGCGATAAACCCTTCTCTTTGCTTCGCCTTCTGCATTCTCAGGTTGGTGCTTCCACCTTGCCCCCTCTCTGTTTTGCTTCCACTTTCTGGTTTTGCTTCGGTTTTCATTTCATTTTTGTTTGTCTGGTTTTTCTTTGCTTCTCTGTGTTTCATCTAGTTCGGTTCTTTGTTTCTGGTTTTTGCCACCCGTTGGTGGGTCAGCTCTGCCAGAGGGTCGACCGCCCTTTGTGCAAAAGTTGTTTTTCTGTAAATAATGTAAAGTATGTAAATAGCGTAAATAATGTAAATGGTTGTATATATTTGTTTCTTCCTTGTCTGGTTTTCCCGCAGGAGTCTTCCCATTGTTTATTTATGTGTATATGTGTAGATATCTGTAGATATTCCCTGTGTATATCCCTCTATTCCCTATATATACCCTTTGGCCTTGTGTATATCCTTCAAGGTAACTCGACGTGCTGGTCGAGTCACCTTTGCTTTTGGTTTTCGCCTTCGAACTCACTTTCAAGGCAGAAAACCACCTGTTTGAAACTCAGCTCTCAGCCGGTTTCAAACAAGTGGTTTTCTCTCCCCTCCATCAAGGCTGTCAGAACCTCATTTATGTCCCATGCATGCAATCAATTCCAGCCAAGTGGCTTTCCCTTTTCGCGCGTTCGGATAGTTGGCTCCGCCGTCATCGCCATCACATCTATTCAATGCCAACGCACGTGGCGTCCACGTGGGCTCGACAACTTGCCTTTTCATACATCTTTACTAATGGTCATTTCTTCAGGCTTCAGGCCTCTTACCACCGTCCATCCTGTGTCTTTGCCAAGTGTGATAAAATTCCCTAGACCCGGATATGTTGATACTTTAAGTTTATGCTGTGTTTTGCTTTTTGGTTATCTTTGAATGATACTAACTTTTCAGGAAAGGCAAACACTGTGGAGGTAAGATCTCCGGACCCCGGAGTAACTATTTCATTTTAATAAAAATATTCTGACGCTCGCTTTGTCTTGCAGGTTCTCGGACTTCATCTACCAAACATGTCTGAAGCATCTGCATCATCTCCTCTCGGAAGTCTGGAACTCCCCATAGCAACAGAAACCAGGGCAGCTATAAAATCAAAGATGGAAAAGGCCATGGAGAAGCTGCCCCTCACCATGAAGTTCGTGCAGAACAACGTCATTACGGGCTCAAAGATTGAGTCCAAGGTTAAACTCATAACTGACACCAGCGTCAGAATGTGGGCAGAGATGCAAGCCTTAGTAAAAGTAATGCACATCCAATGACAAGCTGGGGATCAATTAGCAATCAACGTCAGAGGTTCCGGGATCCTCCGGGCAGCCTGCTTTCCGTGCTCCATACAATCTCTGGAGCTTATTCTAACACTGGCCGCCAACTATAATTCTTCTGTCCGGGCCGTCATGCTTGCGGCAACAGAACCTATGGGGTACCCTACTCCGCTGGTGTCCCTCGACCCAGACACATTCCGGGCAGGATTAGGAATCCCACAATTTGACAGAGCCACAGTGGTCACAAGGGCTGATGCCTTGCACCAGTTTAATCAACTAGAGGATGCTGCCCGGGTGTTTATGAATACCCACTGGCTCAAGGCCCCGAAGAGGGACCCAAAGAGAATGAAGATAGAAATCCGCCGCTCTGAGTTCAAGGAGAGCATCCAGATGGGGATAATAGCACTATCCCGGGTATTTGGGAAACCCTCCGCCCAGGAGTTTGCAAAATAGATGTACTATTTCCTCCTCGTCATCTCCAGCAAGGGAGAATTCTTTGACTGGGCTGCAATAATCTCTAATCACGTCGACTCCCAGTTCCTCCAGGTGGAGAGGAGAAAGAAGTTCTATATGTCTTCTTACATTTTTTGGGCCCTAGCCCAGCAGCGGCCCCACTCCAACGGCCTACTTACAGATGGTGTGCTCAGGATGGGCCCAGAACAAAAAGTGCCATGGGACCATTTCCCACAAATTTAATGGGAGGCCAGCTTCCCTAGTTTTTGTCGAGTAAAGGATGCATTAATTTACTACCATCTACTCACACCCACCCGGGATGCCAGATACCGCCTATCTACTGAGGCGATGAAGTTAGTTAGTAGCTATGGGCACTACTACATTCAGTTCCAGTAGCATACTTACATTAGGGTCACCGGCTTCTCTGAGAAACCCTACTTGTTTCCAAGGCACTGCGGGGACAAGATTGTGCTGCTGGAATATTGTAGACAAATGTGGGAGTTGCACACCTTCTTTTCCCTCAAGAAGGTCCTCAACATCTCATTCCCAATCACCTATGGGAGCTACACCTACAGTTTGGCCACCGCAAAGGAGGCAGACAATGAGCTGAAAAGTTATAACTTGCAGGAATTTTATCTAGCACGGAAGAACTTTGATCCGCATGGAAAAATAGCAACGACAATGCCCCGGGCTTCAGAGCCCCATCAAATACATATGGAGGACTTTTGGGCTGATTTCCCGGATGATGTGGATGTACGAAGCTGGCATTACATCAGAATGACAGCCAGAATGATGCAAGAACTGAAGTTCCAGAGATTCCCTTCGAGCTTTTCTGACGCCACCCCCACCATAGATCCCCAGTACAAAGAAAAGGGGATCGATAAAATGGCACTACCAGCAATGGATTGGGCCACCCAGGAGGGGCCCTTGATTGAGGTCTTCACTCGAGAAGTGGTCGAGCAAAGTCATGCCTATTTTAAGAAGGTATGCCCTGGGAGTATGTGTCAAGCTCCCCGACCGGCACCAAAGTTAGCATCACAGCTGGGACCCAAATTGACCCCGGGGGCCGGGACTTCTTCGCAGGGCGCAGACAAGGGAAAGAAGATAGCTACAACCCCCTCTACGCAAGAAGTCCCCATACAAGAACAGATTAAGTAATCTTTGGCAGCCTCCCAGCAAATGAGGGAGCAGTTAATAATGAGGCTTGCCACTACCCCGCTCATGGCCGGACCAATTCATCCTCCTTCCTCCCCGTCGCTGGCAGCCCTAATGGTCAAGGAAATGGGGGTGGATCCCATGGAAGCGGCAGCGATAGCCGATGCCGGACCACCTCTGGTTACCCAGAGGAAGAGAAAGCACATCAAATAGCCCAAGGCAGAATTGGCCCCAGTGGCGTCCCTCCCTTGGGAAGTGGAGATTCTTTCCTCCAGTTCCTCAGAGCCGAAGAAAGAGATAAAGCCGACAGAGGTCCCAGCCAGTCCCCCTCTTGAAGAAGAGTTTGATGTATTTATGACTGATGAGTTTGGGAATCTGCAGGAGGGCGACACACAAGAAGAGACAAAAGTTCCAGAGGAAGAACAAGAGACTGCAGACCAAGAAGACTTGGAACAAGAACCTGCACAAGAACAAGAGTAGCAAGTAGAAGTAAGAGAGCAGGGACCGGGGATTATCTCCGGGGCTCAAGCAATACAAGGTCCGGGAGTGGACCAACAAAAACCAAGTGAACAAACGACATCCACTGGGGGACTTGGACCCGGACCTTCGGGAATAACCGTAAACCCAGCCGCTACGTTCCCAAGACCACTCTCGGGGGCAACCTTCGGGCAGGTTATCACAGTGGCCCAAATTCTGAATCTCGACCTGATACCTCCGCTACTGCCAATAGAAGAAGAAGCCCTGACAGAAAAAGAAGAAGAAGAAGAGGAGAAGCTTGAAGAGGAAATCCCTGAAGAAGCCTACCAGGGTCTAGACCCAACAATAAACATGCAGGACCAGGCTGAGGAGAT
The DNA here is from genome assembly GCA_018584345.1 of Thuja plicata. Taxonomy (NCBI): domain Eukaryota; kingdom Viridiplantae; phylum Streptophyta; class Pinopsida; order Cupressales; family Cupressaceae; genus Thuja; species Thuja plicata. The sequence goes on along the minus strand of MU224095.1, from coordinate 314,071 downwards.
GGAGGTGGACAAAGAGAATAATGCTGTAGAAAAGGTTGAGGCAGGAGGAGGGACAGATGAAGTCCGTGTCGGAGAGGAGCAACAGCCACTGGGTACCGGGAAAGAATCAGAAGAACAAACTCTGGCAGGGAGGCCACCTCTCCCACCTCAGTGGCTGGTAGATAGCAGAAAAAGAAAAGCTCAGTCAGTCTCAGTGGTTCCTCTCTCCCTGGCTGAGATGATAGCCCAAGTTTAGGCCCCACCGAAGGCAAAGAAAGCCCGGATAGTTCATACTTTGTGAACTGGTCCGGGCAGAGAGACAGTTGCCATTCTAGCAACACCTCCCCCAGACGTTGATGAAGCAACTGCAGACCCCGCAGATTACAATGTTGCAGAGGTATCCCTAGGTAAAAGGGGAAAGCAAGGCAAGGTGGACTTGCTGAATGAGACAGCAAGGGCAGTGGAGGTTCGATATGAAAAGGAGGCCTAGAGGCTCAAGGCTGAGAAAAAGAAGAATGCAAACCTTATGGGGTTGCTTACTGAGCTGGCCCGACCCCTCAATGCCGCTCCTTCGGAGACCTCCACATCAGAAGAATTACCGCAGAGCGACATAGACTCCCTGTGAGTAATGAAAAAGAAGGCCCAAGCAGTAGATGAATGGGTAGCCCTACAGATAGGAAACACCCAGTGTTTCCTAGCGTCCACTCTCCCAGACTTATACACAGCCCGAAAAATTATTCATCAGGCGGAAGCACTCATTGAGCAGTGGGAGAGTGACGCCGAAAATTACCAGGCGTGGAAGGTAGAGCTCGAAGAGCTCCTCACCTTGGGAGAAGATATGATTTCTGAATCCAGAATTTTGGGTGAGGAATCATTTGATTTTGTAAGGACTCAACACGCTAGACTTGACCTCACATTGGAGGTAACCAAGCAACTGGTAGAGTCCTTGCAAGAGAAGGTACACAATGTAAAATATCCTTCTAATTTATTCAATTCTTATGTAATAAAGATTTCTGGGGTTGATCCCCTTAGTACAGATACGTACACCCCCGAAGATTCATTTTTGGGGAGTTTTGATGAAATAATGCATTCCCGATACCAATCCCCGGAGGGGATAGACAGGGCCCAAATGGAAAAATTAACCGAAATGATACTTAAGGGCCGTGACGCGGCAAGGATGGTGGACAGATTTAAAGAAAATATTCCAGAGCTGGGGGAACAAGTTGAAGTAGCCATGCATAGAAGGGCCATCCTGAGATATGTAGATGAAGACGGCATTTCCCACCTCCTTCAGGCCTTCAACGATAATAAGAAACCTTGGGCTTTCTCCGGAAGCCGGAGAAACTTGAGTGTTGAGCATTCTTTATTCTTTTGGGGATGTAAGTTCCTGGATCCCGGAGTCCCGGATCCAACCATTTTGTATTCTTTAAAGTGATCTGTGTCCCGGTCCCTGAGGCCAACCGGTCACTTTCAGAGGTGGTTAATAAGATTGTCAGAAGGTAGTTGAGCACATCATGAGGCGTCGGCTCGACAGTTGGTTTTCTAACAGGGTAGTCTTCTCAAGGCACCGCTCAAGGATACACCTGGCGCATCGGATATAGGGCACCACATTTCCCATTTATGAGGCATGTAGCCTCAGTCCCCGGGGGACCTACTTTGTTCTTTCTCCTCTCTGGCTCTCTTCTCGAGACCGATTCTTCTGATGTATATTCTTATCTTATTCTTCTGACATGTCAGACCTATTCCGTCTCTAGGTCTTTTGTAGGGTGGCATAGGTAGTACCGGCCCCCAGATATTGTATTTTATTAGAACATTGATGTAAATAGGGTTAGGGTTAGAAAAGAGTTGTATAAATAGGCAAATCGGCCCGTTTCCAGGGGTTGGCAAAATTGATGATTTTTTTTTCCATAGCAATAGCGAAGTAATTTTTAGTTTTAGTTGCAGAGCTCAATGCTCCATTGTTCTGTTCTTGGTAGTTAGATGCTCCCCTGGAGCCGCCATTGTATCACGCACCAGTGCTTGCTGGACTAAATATTAATGAAGAAGGAAGGATTCTTG